>JAJJWW010012050.1:0-281598 GCA_023531295.1 Papaver armeniacum | reverse complement strand
AATTTACCCCATCCGGGAATTAAGCGGCCGGGTGCGAACCCGGTGCTTGGATCTGACTCGGTGAATTAGATGTCAGAATGTTTGCTTTTTAGTTCGAGTCCGATCTGACTTGCAATCTGACTTGGACCGATTTGAGTCGGAGGATAAAATGTCCCTACCTCATAGGACCAAGCATTTTTGAGTCAAATAAGACTAAAACCAAACATTTTGAGTAAGATCTGGATGAAGGATAAATATCCCCGATTCATATGACCAAGCATTTTTGAGTCAGATAAGTCCTATTTGACTGAAAACCAAACATTTTGAGTAAGATCCTGATGAGTTAGATGATTTTAGTCTGATCCAAAACAAAAAAACATGATATGAGTCTTTATTGAGAAGCTTTGACACTGGTACTCAAATCTTGCCTCATGTTTGTTTTCTGTTAACTAGGTGTATGGGTCTGATTTGACCCCTGACTCGACTTCATATTGTTTGGTTTGAGTCAGATCTAACTCGCTACCTTACTTAAAACTAACTCCTGACTAGGACCCGTTTGAGCAAGGGAATAAAATACCGCCGGCTCAAGGGGCCACTGACTCACATGTTTTTCAGTCAGGTCTGACTCGGAAAACAAACATATCCAGTTAGATTAAGATGAATCAAGTGATTTTCATATACAAACGAGTCCGAACAGGAAAAATAAAAACAAACATGATGTTAGTTTTACCAGTAATGTTGATTGAATGTTTACCATGAGTTTCAATGCCTAGATTTGAAGTATGAAAGAACTCGGAAGTCAAACCTCTATAGTCTATGATTACAAATAATCTGTGCACTGGCTGGTTCGAATCAACAAATCTGTGCATTGGCTGGTTTGAATCAACGAATCGGTATAACCAAAAATAATATGCGCAAACCCTAAAAGAAACAACTAGCTCAGAGCCCCTTGTTTCTCTCTACTTCAATCCTAATCTCTTGGTTTAAAATATCTCACTTAAAAAATTGCTAAATCATGACGCCAATTATCACTATATCACATAACCTGACGAAGAAAAATGTATAGCTTCTGCAAGGAGTTTGTTAATGTCAGTCGGTATGTTTCCTGCTGCAGGTTAAATGAACCTCTCCATTTTCTCTGATATTAAGCTCTATTACTCTCAAAAGCAGTAGATACGATTCCAAGTATAGACATGGAGTAAATGGACCTGGAGGGAGTTAAAGCAAGACCAGAGAGAACAAAACTATATCCCCTGTGCAGATAGACCACGCTTGAACCAACTTCCCTGCCACCTCAAATGACTAATGAGAGGGAATCAAATCCGGGGGTTAATTAGACTGTGGAAAAGGACGCATATACAAACACCCAAATCCCGAAACCAAGGTAGATTTTGACCAAGCCCAGTTCTCTGCAAGAATTAAAACAGATCCATGTATGAGAAATTATATTCATAATGTAGCAAGACGCAGAAGGCACTAAGGCAGTTACATTTACCACATTGCCATTAATGTCATCAAGTAAAATAAATTGAGTTCCAACATACATGAGAGAAGACACATAACTCCATACAGTAGTTTTAAATACAATGATCACAATCGGTTTTCTCCTACCCACTCTTTGCCATTACTAAGCTCACATGACGAACGAAAGAACTCATATGACAAGCAACCCACTGCACTCATCGATTTATCTAGGTTTGCCAATGTACATTGAATGCCGTCCAAAAAGTTCGTCATCACTGACTAACTTTGTTGACAGAAGCCTATGAGCTTTCTGACGAAGAACTCACAAGTGCGCATACAAGCAACTGCTTTTGATTCTTTGGATTAACATGATTGCAGTCCACATGACAGTAAAAATTTCCTAATAAAACTACAAACCAGACATCCCACCTAAAAGATACATCCTTCAGTTCACAACCAAAAATCAGGCAACCGATGCAGTAGTTCTAGATAAACTTATAACCATGATTTATAAGTATAAAAGATACTACTCCGTGAAATATATTTTCGCCTTATATGTCATCTCCAAATTAACAAAACAAGCATAGAGAAAAACAATAAAGATACGCAAGAACTAAAGTGAAATCAAATAATCTACATACCGCCACCGACATATTAATCTCAGCAATTCCTTCAGTTCTGTAGCAGTTCTTGGTAATTCAACTGACGTTCGAATACCTTCATTAGTCCAGGAACTTCTTGCTCATATTCTTTCACAAATTTTTCCAAGAAAGACTCATCTACCATCGCACAAAGTGTACTTAAAGATACATCTTCTTTAATCAAACCCCTTGAGACTAAAACCTTGATAACAGAACACCTTGGGGTAATCCTATCTTTCAAGCTACAGCAAAAAACTACTGGGTTTTCAGCAACAACTGATGAATCATAATCCATTTCATTCACAAGGAAATTCATAACCGCCATAATCTTCTTCTCAGAGGCCTGGAAACACTTAGGATCCTTCCTGAATGCTGATTGAACTTGATCCTCAGACCAACCCCCACATCTCTTGAAAACATCCATTTTGTTTCTCCAACTGTCTTCGCCCATTACTGTCAGCGTATACACAGCTTTAAGAAATGTGATTTCTAAACGATTAAACCCCATTTCTTTAACCTTTTCTAGGATTTCTACAAATCTATTTGCCGTAAATACTTTTGGATGCAGGATTAGATACTTAGAAATATTAGCTTCAGGAACACCTTCGTTTCTCAAAAGGTCTACATTGACCATCACTCTTTTAACTCGGTCTGCACTGATAATCCAAGAATCTCGTTTAATCATTTGAACGACGTTTTCATCAGACTGAACAATGTTCTTAAGTGCATCAAATGAAGGAATAATTTCTTTATTTAAAGCTCGCTTCAGTACTCCTGGGAAACTTGAGATGAAATCGGCAAGGTCAACTCCAGAAAGCCCTTTGGATACGAAGAAATCAAATTTTGGTTTAAGGGTTTCATGAGGATTGGAATGGAGGATGGATGGATCCCTATTGATTAGTTTAGAAATGTGGGGTTCAGTGAATCCGTAAGTTCTAAGTAAAGTTAAGACTGAATCAGGTTTGGTTGTGGTTTTGAAATTGATTTTTTTAGAAGCAGGAATAGCTTGATTTTTAGACAATCCACATGAATTAATCAAATATGAAACAACAAATGAATTCGGAGAAGAAGAAGTAAGATTACCATCAGTAGCAGCAGCAGCAGTAGAGAAGGAAGTGAAATTAGAAGTAACCCTAGCTTTATTTAGAACATTTTGATTTTGTGATGTAAAAAGATAATACTTAGCTGTTGGTGCTAATGAAGAAGAAGAATCTCCATTGATGAGCTTCCTTTTCAGAGTTGAACCCAATTTGTATAACAGAGATCGAAACATTTCTCCTTTCACCGGAGCAGAAGATGAGAGTCTGCGAGACTGAGTTTTAGAGGGAAGTAAAATCTTGTAAAACCCTAGAATTTACAGGGTCTGCGAATCAAGCGGCCTTTTCATATTTGGCCCGTTTTGGCCGAGTCCAGAGTCCTCAGGCTCAGGGCAACCTGACTCTTTAATCAGAAGCTTTGACACCGGATACTTAAATTCATGTTTGATTTTTTTGCTGACTCGGGTATGGATCTGACTCGGCCTTTGAGTCGCCACGAGTCAGATGTCAGACCGTTCATACCTAATTCCTAGCTAGGACCATTTGAGTCGGGAAATAAGATACCTATGACTCATGGTACCAAGTCATTGATTCATATTGAGTCGGATCCAAAGAATCAGGTTTCAGTCAGATCATGACTCAGACCCACATAAATCAGGTGATTTCAATCAGATCAAAACGAGTCAGATCAAGAAGAAAAAAGCAAACATGATGTTGATTGAATGCTTAACTTGAGTTTCAATGCCAAGATTTTAAGGTATAAAAGAGCTCAGAAGCCAAACCTCTACGCCGAAGATGATTAAAAAATCTGTGCAGTGGCTGATTCGAATTGCGTAATAATAACGACATAAACTAAAATAATACACACAAACAATGACAGAACAATTAGCTTAATCATTGTCAGAACCCCTCGTCTGTCTCTCCTTCAATCTCGTCTCTTGGTTTAGAAAATTTCCCACTCAAAAAATTGCTAAATCATGATGTCAATTATCAGAAAAAACATAACCTGACAGAAAAATGTACAGCTTCTGTAAGTAGTTTGTTAATGTCAGTGAGAATGTCGCCTGCTGGAGGTTAAATGAACCTCTCACTTTCTCTGCTATTTCTCTCTATTACTCTCAAAAACAGTAGGTATGATTCCAACTCCAAGTATAGCCATGGAGTAAAAGGATCTGTGCGGAGTTAAGGTAAGATATCCACCGAGCAGATAGACGAAGCTTAAACCAACTTCCCTGCCTCAAAAATCAGGCACATGAAATGAGAGGGAGTCAAATCCGGGGGTTAATTAGACCATGGAAAAGGACACGTATACAAACACCCGAATTCCAAAACCAAGGAAGATTCTGACCAAGCCCAATTCTCTGCAAGAATCAGAACAGATCCAGGTATGAGAAACTCGATTCACAGTGTAGCAAGATGCAGAAGGCACTTAGGTTATGCATATATGAGGTGTAGATTTCATTAATAAGGTATCGGACATGCAAGTATAACCAGCTAATTTTGATTCTTTGGATTAACATATTGCAGTCTACATAAATTTCTTAAAATAACAACAAACCACACATCCTGCGGAGAAGATATATCCTTCAACCAAAACTCAAGCGTCCAATACAGTAGTTCTAGACAAACTTATAGGCATGACAAGAGTAGAGTATAAAAGATAAAGTTACTGCTCCGTGTAATATATTTTTTCGCCTTATATTTGTACATAAGAAGATGCAAAATTTTCATTTCCGAAATAGCAAAGCAAGCATAGAGTAAAACATTAAAATTATGCAAGAACTAAAGTGAATTCAAATAATCCACACACCGCAACCCACTCAAAGCGAACTAAAGTGAATTCACACTGCAGACGAGGATGCATATCTGTAGCCAAGCAACAAGTGATGGGACAAACATGAGGGGGGCGAGAAGGTGCAAAATTAGCATACCATGTCGGAAGTTAATGATCTCTAATTGTGTGTCACCATAGATTGATAGGGTTCTCCTCCACTGTAAGAAGTGGGTCCAGCCCACCATCATATCTAATGTTTGAGTGCTGGGACCTGACATTGCACCTGGTTTTAGAAGCCTTATGTGCAGAGAGAAGCCTAATGTGCTTTCAGACGAAGAAGTCACAAATGCTCATACAAGCAGCTACTTTTGATACTTTGGATTACACGACTCTAAATATCAGTATAAATTTCCTAACAAAACAGCAAACCAACATCCTCCAGAAAAGATACATCCTACGGTTCACAACCAGAAATCAGGAATTTGATACAGTAGTTTTAGTTAACTTATAGCCATGACAAAAGTATAAAAGTTAAAATTACTATTCTATAATTTGTACATAAGAGGAGGCAAAACATTCATTTCCAAAAACCAAAACAAGCATAGAGTAAAACATTAAAGCGCAAGACGTAAAGTGAATTCAAATAATCTACATACCGCTACCCAGTATTAGCAATTCCTTCATTTTTGTAGCAGCCCTTGGTAATTCAACTGCCCTTCGAATACCTTCATCAGTCCAGGAACCTCTTGCTCATATTTGTTCACAAATTTCTCCAAAAAACACTCATCTACCAAGGTAGCAAGTGTACCTAAAGAAATGTTTTCGTTAATCAAACCCATGGAGACTAAAACCCTGATAACAGAACACCTTGGGATAATCTTATCCTCCAGGCTACAACAAAAAACTACTGGGTTTTCAGCAACAATTGATGAATCATAACTCATTTCATTCACAAGGAAATTCATAACGGCCATAATCTTCTTTTCAGAGGCCTTCATACAACCAGGATCCTTCCTTAATGCTGATTGGATTTGATCCTCAGACCAACCCCATCTCTTGTAAACATCCATTTTGTTTCTCCAACTGGCTTCGCTCATTGCTGTCAGTATATGAACAGCTTTAAGAAATGTGCTCTCTAAATGATTAAAACCCATTCGTTTAACCTTTTCTAGGACATCAACAAATCTATTCGCCGTAAATGATTTTGGATGCAGAATTAGATAGTTAGAAATATTAGCTTCAGGGACACCTTCCCTTCTGAAAAGCTCAACATTGACCATCACTCTTTTAACTCGGTCTGCACTGATAATCCAAGCATCTCGTTTAATCATTTTAACGACGTTTTCATCAGATTGAACAACGCTCTTAAGTGTATCAAAGGAAGGAATTATCTTTTGATTTAAGTCTCTCTTCAGTATTCCTGGGAAACTTGAGATGAAATTGGCAAGCTCAATTTCATAAAACCCTTTTGATTTGAAGAAATCTAGTGTGGGTTTAAGGGTTTCATTAGGATTGGACAAGAGGATGGATGGATACTTATTGATTACTTTAGAAATGTGGGGTTCAGTGAATCCGTATGATTTGAGTAAAGTTAAGACTGTATCAGGAATCTTTCTGGTTCTGAAATTGAGTTTTTTAGAAGCAGTAATTGCTTCAGTTCGTGACAATCCACATGAATTTATCAAATAAGAAACTACAAACGAATAATCAGAAGAAGAAGAAGTAAGATTGGTATTACTAGCAGCAGCAGTAGAGAAGGAAGAGAAAGTGGAAGTAACCCTAGAATTCCTAATTAGAACATTTTGATTTTGTGATGTAAAAAGATAATACTTAGCTGTTGATGCAAATGATGAAGAAGAAGATGGTTCTCCATTGATGAGCTGCCTTTTCAGAGTTACTCCCAATTTGTTAAACATAGATCGAAACATCGGAAAAAAAAGAAGAAGAACGAGAGTCCGCCGGACCGAATTTCAGAGAAAAGTATGAAAACCTAAAACCTTGTCAAACCTAAGATTTACAGCTTCTGAAAATCAAGGGGCCTTTTCGTATTTAGTCCGTTTTTTCGGCACTATGGAAAAAAAAGAAACAGATGTTACAAAGGTTGCACCCTTTGTTTGGCTTGGGCTGTGTCACGCAGTTCAGAGTAGCACGGCTGATTTTGTACGATTTTCAGTGAAATTGAGATGCAATAAGAGAAAGAACTGTAACCATAAACAATATCAGTGATAGGACTTGTCAACCTGAGTTTTTAATGAGAAGCTTGGACACCGTACATAAACTTGGGTTTACCAGTTATCTCCATTGAATGTTTGCCGTGAGTCAATGCCTGGATTTAGGTATAAAAGAGAATCCAAACCTTTTATACTGAAGATGATTACAAATTCTGTGCCAGTGGTTGGTTTGAATCAACAAAAAAAGGGTACAAACAAGAATGAATACTGAAATACACAAACCCTGACAGAACAATTAGCAGAATCATCATCAGAGCCTCTCAGTCTCTTGGTTTAAAAGATCTCTCACTCAAAAATTTGCTAAATCGTGATGCCATTTCCGTCTGGAGGTCAAATGAACCTCTCCCTTTTCTCTGCTCTTTTTCTCTATTACTCTCAAAAGCAGTGGATATGATTCCAACTATAGCCATGGACTTGGAGTGAAGGATCTGTCTGGAGTTAAAGCAATAGCAGAGAGAAAAGAACAATATCCACCGAGCAGATAGACCAAGCTCAAAACAACTTCCTTGCCTCGAAAACTAGGTAGAGGAAATGACTAATGAGAGGGAATCAAATCCGGGGGTTACTGAGACAGTAGAAAATGACACTACAAACACCCGGACAGCAAGACCATGGTAGATTCTGACCAAGCACAATTCTCTGCAAGAATTAAAACACATCCATGTATGAGAAACCCGAATGTAGCAAGATGCAGAATTCACTTAAGCCATGCATCTATAAGGTGCACATTTCATTATTAAGGTTTAAGGCATATTTTTGGGAACATAGTGACCATATTTCATCTATAAGGTTTAAGGCATATTGGGAACATAGTGACCATAGGCGTTTACAACAATTAACCTGTAAATTACGTTTTGGAATATTAAACACCAGTAATCAGGCGTTGTTACCTAGGGTAGTTCCTAGACTAGAATATTTAACGGGGTGAGCGGGGGATAACTTAGCTGATTCTTTCATGTAATTTGCAGGAAAAATTTAACTTTGTAATCACATTGCAGACGAGGATGCATATCTGTAGCCAAGCAACAAGTGATGGTACAACCATGAGGATGGCGAGAAGGTGCAAAATTAACGTACCATGCCGGAAGTTGATGATCTCTAAATGTGTGTCACCATAGCTTCTTCCGGATTTTGGGCTATTGAGAGGGTTCTCCTCCACTGGAAGTAATGGGTCCATCCACCGTCAGAAATAATGTTTGAACGCTGAGACCTGGCATTGCACTTGGTTTTAAAATCTTGCTGCTCCTTATGGCTTAGGCATTGAAAGGAATTCACGAGAAAACTGTTACAAAAACATGCAAACAGTTATGGATCTTGCATTATCTCATAAGAGTTCTCGAGAAAAATGTACTTTAAGCAAATACAAGAAAAGAAAAAGGACATCAGAGCTTCAATTAACTCAAGAATACTCTTACTTAATTCTATTTTCACCAGACAGGCAGCACTGATAGGTTAAGCCAAAATATTCATAATAAGAACTAAATAATGTGCATTCCTTTGCAGAGATAGTGTGGTAGCAGACATACCATGAGACGTGAAGTTATCACAGTCAACTTCAACAATTTCATGTATAATGGTCAACCCATGTCACTCACATCCTGTCACAAAATCATGTCTCTTGAACACTACTACCAATCACAAAAACAAAACAAATGAAAATATGGTACTGTCGACCACGAATCAGCCGGAAACGGATGAAGCAAGTATTGCGATAACCGAAATGAGAACTCATCGATTTACAAACGCAAACCAAGTCTCTAAGCCTACAAATCTACTCTGAGAAGTGAAATCCCATTCTTGTGTAGCATTTTGACCAAGAGCTTGTACTGTAAAACTGAACACTATGCATCGAACAAGCAACATATTTGGTTATAAATCAGATGATGCATGACATATATAGAATCCAAACTATTCCTTGTTCATAGTACTGATCATGAGCTTGTAGGTAAAACTAAAATGTATGCATCGAACAAGCAACAAATTTGGCAATAAATTAGATGATGTGTGACATGGTGAAATGCTGTAACCATGACAGCCACATTTCACATGTAGAAGAAAACTTGCACAAACCCAAGCACGTACTAGTTAGAGAGCCGTATGACAGTATAGAGCATGAGACAGAAGCATATGAACAGACCCAAAGCGGGATGAACAAAAGAAACAAGAATAACTGCAGTCAATGCAGTAACAAAAGTTGGATTTCCCGAGTATCCTAACCTCTTGTATCAAGGATGGAACGGATTAAATTAGGGAAGTTCAAGCTTCGACTATGTAAATCATTTGAAAAGTATGTGATAGCCAAATTGACCAAATCAGTTTTAAAATTCAAGAAGGACAAATGACCAATGTTCCACAATCTTGGTTAAACAATAGCCCGTAGGAATAAACTAACTTTAAAGCACAGATTTTCTCCTTCCTACTCTGGAAAATAGCAGAACCTTTCTTTGCCCCATGACAAGAACTCAAACGACAAGCAACCAACTTGATTCTTGCCAACACAACTTCATCACAGTCCACATTAGAAGATAAACTTCCTTACCGAATAACTAAACATGCATACCTTGCTCAAAACATACAATTTCGGTGGTGAACCGAAATCCATACATCCCATAAAGTAGTTGCTGTCTTGTAGATTAACATAGTGATAATAAAGAATAAAACAACTACTTTGTCACACTGTGTACACTGAAACATGAACAATCTACGTACCTGTACCCACACATTCATCTCATCAGATCCTTCACCTCTGAAGTAGGTCTTTGTAATTAAGCTGGCATTGGAACACCTTCATGATTTCAGGAACTTCTTGTTCGTACTTCTTGACAAATTTCTCCAGAAACGACTTGTCTACCAATGTTGAAAGTGCGCTTATAGATATTTTTTCCTGAATCAGACCCTTGGAGACTAAAATCCTGGTAACTGAACACCTTGGGATAATCCTCTCCTTCAAACTACAATTAAAAACTCTTGGGTTTTCGGCAATACTCAATGACTCTATCCCATTTCATTCACAATGGAAATTCATAACCGCCATAATCTTCTTCTCGGACGCCACCATACAAACAGGATTTTTCCTAAATGCTGCTTGAATGTGATCCTCAGATCAACCCCATCTCTTATAAACATCCTCTTTTTTTTTCCAATTGACTTCACTCATTGATGTCAATGCCTGTATACCTCTGAGAAACGTGGATTGTGAATGATGGAAACCCACTTCTTTAACCTTTTGTACTATCTCTTTAAATCTTTCCGCATCTCCAGTAAATGTTCTTGGCTGGTAGATTAAATACTTAGAAATTTTAGATTCAGGGACGCCTTCATTTCTCAAAAGCTCTACATTGACCATCACTCTTTTAACATAGCCTGTACTGAGAATCCAATAATTTCGTTTAATCATTTTAATGATGTTTTGGTCAGAATGAACAATGCTCTTAAGGATATCAAATGAAGGGATATTGAAACTCTGCCTGAGGATCTTTGGGTCATTTAAGATGAAGTTTGCAAGGTCAAGTCGGAAATGAAAAAATCAAATTTTGGTTTAAAGGGTTTTATCTGGTTTAAATGAGAGGATGGACGGATACTTATTGATTAATTTACAAATGTGGGATTCAGTAAATCCGTACGCTTTCAGTAAAGCTAAGACTGAATCGGGTTTAGAAGTGGTTTTAAAATTGAGTTTTTCAGAAGTAGTAATAGCTTCAGATTCAGATAACCCACATGAATTTATAAGATAGGAAACAACAAATGAGGAAGAATCAGAAGAACTAGTAAGATACCATCACTAGCAGTAGTAGTAGAGAAGGAAGAGAAAGTGGAAGTAACAACCCTAGAATTTGAAATTACAAAAACATTTTGATTTTGTATTCTGGAAAAATACTTAGCTGTTGCTGGTGTTAATGATGAAGAAGAAGATTCTCCATTGATGATGATGGCAGTCGTCCTCTTCAGATTTATTCCCAATTTACACCACATAGATCGATACATTTTTTTGCCTTTCGCCGGGAAAAAGAAGAAGAAAGAAAAAGGAGATTCTGCGAGATTGATTTAAGAGAGAACTATGAAAACCTAGACCCATCTTAAGCCCAACAGGTTGTTTGTTTATTTCTGACTCAAATAATTCGTCTGGATTTAAGTCATCTAGACCTGACATCTACCTCATATTTGTCCGCATCTGACTCGCGATCCGAGTGAACCCCTGACTCGTCGCGAGTTAGATGTCAGACAGTCTGTTTTGAATTTCTGACTCAGCCCTTGACTCAGATTTAATCCTGGATTGGAATCCGTTTGAGTGGGGTAATAACCCCTGACCAAGCTACTCACATAATTTGAGTTAGTTGCGTCAGATCTAACTCACAAAACATTGAGCTAAATCTTACTCAGTCATGTGATTTCTGTCGGATCCAGATGAATCAGATTCGGATGAGTCATTACATCTGACTCAAAAATTACTCCCTTCGTTTCAAAATAATAGGCTGGTTTCGTGTGTAATTTGTACATGAAACAGCCTCATTTTTTTAAACTGTAATAGTAATTAATTTGAATTTAGTCAGTTTTGTGCCCAACGAGTCAGATACAAAATGAAACTCGACTCAAATAGTTTGACTCAGATGTATGAGCCAAATCAAATCTCGAGTCATACATAAGAAAAATGGAAAAAAAAATCAAACTATCAGATTGAGATTGCAAGTCAGAAAATGCTTTTACTTGGAGATATTATTCTCCAAAAGAAAAAATGGCTTTTAGCAGAATATGGTGTAGGTGGTTAAAATTTTTACACAACAGCTACTTTCTCTTGTTGCCTATTCGTATAAAGTCCATATTTTCAGCACTATAAAACAGATGTTATGCAGACTTGCAGTAGGTCTCTACAGCAGGTTGCATTTGGAAGTATAATTGCCTGTACAAGTAATTGAGATGCAATAAGAGAGAAATGTAGCCAAAAAAATACTCTTGAAACTCAACCGGAGTCTTTAATGAGAAGCTTTGACTCTGGTACATAAACTTGATTTTACCAGTAATGTCGATTGAATGTTTACCATGGGTTTCAATGCCTGGATTTAGGTATAAAAGAGCTCAGAATAAAAACCTTATACTGAAGATGATTACAAGTACTCTGTGCAGCAGTTGGTTCCAATCAACAAATTGTGCAATAATAACGATACAAACAAAAGTAATACTCAAACATAAACCCTGACAGAAACAATTAGCTTAATCGTTGTCAGAACCCTCATCCTTCTCTACTTCAATCTCGCCTCTCGGTTTAAAAGATCTCTCACTCAAATAACTTGCTAAACAATGATAGAATATAACCTGACAAAAAAATGTACAACAGAACTTGTTTCCATCTAAGTTTTCGGTGTGTATAGCTTTTGATAAGGAGTTTGTTAATGTCTGTCAGAATGTTTCCTGCTGGAGGTTAGACGAACCTCCCCCTTTTCTCTGCTCTTTTTCTCTATTACCCTCAAAGCAGTGAACATGATTCCAACTATAGCCATGGACTTGGGGTGAAGGATCTGTGGAGTTAAAGCAACAGCAGAGAGAAAACCAGATAGACCAAGCTCAAACCAATTTCCTGCCTCGAAAACCAGGTAGGGGAAATGACTAATGAGAGGGGATAAGATCCAGGGGTTACTTAGACCGTGGAAAATGACACATATACAAACACCCGAATATCAAGACCATGGTAGATTCTGCCCAAGCCCAATTCTCCGCAAGAATTAAAACACATCCATGTATGAGAAACTCGACTCATATATAAGATGCACATTTCATTGATAAGGCATCAGGGCATGTAAGAAACATAAATGACCATGAACACACGTGTTTACTACGATTAATCTGTAAATTACATTTTGAATATTATACACCAATTAATTAGGCGCTGTATCTAAGGTAGTTCCTAGACTAGAATATTTCATGTAATTTGCAGACAAGGACGCATACCTTAAGCCAATCAACAAGTGATGGGAAAAACATGAGGGCCGAGAGATGGTGCAAAGTTAGCATACCATGTCGGTAGTTAAAGACATCTAATTGTGTGTCACCATGGCTTCCTGCGGATTTTAGGCTATTGAGAGGGTTCTCCTCCACAGGAAGAAGTGGGTCCAGCCCACCATCAGATTTACCAGTTGAATGCTGGGACCTGGTGCACTAGGTTTCAGAATCTTGCTGCTCCTTTTGAGCATGGCTTTGGCTTTGAAAGGAAGTCCCAAGGAAACTGTTACAAAAACATGTGAACAGTTATGAATCTTGCATTATTAATACGAGAAGGAAAAGGACATCAGAACTTCAATTATCCTTGAAACAAGATAATTAACCTACAGCACGTAAAATCGGAATTCAGAAATACTCTTCGTAAATTTTATTTTCATGAGACTGACAGCACTGATATATTAAGCCAACATATCCATAATGAGAACTAAATAACACTTTCCTTAATAGAGAACGTGTGATAACAGATATACCATGAGACGTCGAGTTCTCACAGTCAACTTCAACAATTTCTTGTATAATGGTAAATCCATGTAAATCACATCCTGTCACATAATCATGTCTCTTGAACACTACTTCTATCAAACACAAAAACAAAACAAATGAAAAAATGGTGAACCTGACGACCACGAATAAGTCAAAAAGCGATGAACCATGGATTGCGATAACTGAAATGAGAAGTCGTCAATTTACAAACAAAAACCAAGTCTCTAAACCTACAAATCTACTCTGAGAACTGAAATCTCATTCTTGTTTAGCACTGATCAAGAGCTTGTAATGTAAACCCAAACACTATGCATCAAACAAGCAACACATTTGGTTATAAATCAGATGATGCATGACATGTATGGATCACGAGCTTGTAGGGTAAAACTAAAATGTATGCATCAGACAGGCAACAAAGTTGGTAATAAATTAGATGATGTATGACATGGTGATATGCTGTAACCATGACAGCCACATTTCACACGTGGAAGAAAACTTGCACAAACTCAAGCATGTACCAACGGAGAGCGGTATGACAGTATAACGCATGAGACAGAAGTATATGACCAGACCAAAAGTGGGATAAACAAAAGTAATAAGAATAATTGCAGTCACTGTAATAACAAGAGTTGGATTTCCCCTGAGTTACTGATCGCCTGTTTCAAGGATGGAATGGCCTAAACTAGGGAAGTTCAAGCTTCGACTATGTAAATCATTTGAAAAGTATGTGATAGCCGAATTGACCAAATCAGTTACAAATTTCAAGATGGACAAACGAAGAACGTTCCACGATCTTGATTAAGCAATATCCCGTATGAATAAACTAACTTTAAAACATAGATTTTCTCCTTCCTACTCTGGAAAATAACAGAACCTCTCTTTGCGGTTACTAAGCCCCCATGACAAAGAACTCATACGACAAGCAACCCAACGCAACTTCATCGCAGTCCACATTAGAAGACAAACTTCCTTACCCAACAACTAAACATGCATAACTTGCTCAAAACATACAATTTCGGTGGTGAAACCAAAATCCATACATCCCATACAGTAGTTGCAGTCTTGTAGTTGTAGATTAACATAGTGATAATAAAGATTTAAACAACTACTTCGTGACATATAATCTTTGTCACACTGTGTGCACTGAAACATGTGAATTCAAATAATCAACATACCTGTACAAACACATTCATCTCATCAGATCCTTCACCTCTGAAGTAGATCTTGGTAATTAAGCTTGCATTGGAATACCTTCAATATTTCAGGAACTTCTTGATCGTACTTCTTGACAAATTTCTCCAGAAAAGACTTGTCTACCATTGTTGAAAGTGAATTAATACAAATTCTTTCCTTGATCAGACCTCTGGAGACTAAAATCCTGATAACAGAACACCTTGGGATAATTCTGTCCTTCAGGCTATAGCCAAAAACCATTGGGGTTTCAGAAATACTTAATGAATCATAACCCATTTCGTTCACAAGAATATTCATAATTGCCATAATCTTCTTCTCGGACGCCATCATACAACCAGGATACTTCCTAAATGCTGATTGAATGTGATCTTCAGACAAACCCCATCTCTTGTAAACATCCATCTTATTTTTCCAATTGGCTTCGCTCATTGATGCCAATCCAACTATACCTTTGAGAAATGTGGTTTGTAAATGATTAAAACCCATGTCTTTAACCTTTTCTACAATCTCTTTAAATCTATCTGCATCTCCAGCAAATGTTCTTGGGTTTCGGATTAAATAGTAAGAAATCTTAGTTTGAGGACGCCTTGATTTCTCAGAAGCTCTAGGTTGACCATCAATCTTTTAACATGGTTCGTAGTGAGAATCCCATAATTTCGTTTAATCATTTTAATTACGTTTTGGTCAGACTGAACAATGCTCGTAAGGATATCAAAGGAAGGGATATTGAAACCCTGCATGAGGATCTTTGGGTGATTTGAGAAAAAGTTGGCAAGATCAAGTCCATCAATCCCTTTGGATTTGAAAAAATCTAATTTAGGTTTAAGGGTTGTATCTGGTTTAAATGAGAGGATGGCTGGGTATTTAGGGATTAGTTTAGAAATGTGAATTTCAGTGAATCCATATGCTTTCAGTAAAGTTAAGACTGAATCGGGATTAGAACTGGTTTTGAAATTCAGTTTTTCAGAAGCAGTAATAGCTTTATCTTGTGTTAATCCACATGAATTAATCAGATAAGAAACCACAAATGATGAATCAGAATCGGAAGAAGTAGTAAGATTACCATCACTAGCAGTAGCAGTAGAGAAGGAAGAGAAGATGGAAGTAACCCTAGATTTTGAAATTACAAAACCATTTTGATTTTGTGTTGTGAAGAGAAAATACCTAGCTGTTGCTGGTGTTAATGATGAAGAATAAGATACTCCATTGATGATGGCGGTCGCCCCCTTCAGATTTACTCCAAATTTACACCACAATGATCGATACATTTTGCCTTTCGCCGGAGAAAATAGAAAGAAGAAGAAAAAAGAGAACCTGCGGCTGCGGGACTGAACTTTTAGAGAGAGTATGAAAACCTTAAGTCTTGTAAACCCTACACACAAAAAAAAAAAAAAAAATCCTTACTGAACTGACTCGTGTAGATCTAAGTCATCTATATCTGACTCATTGCATCTGAATCTTACTTGTTATGGGTGACTCAATAATTTTTTGTTTTTTTTTTTTTATGGAAAGAGGGGCTTTGGAAAGAACGCGCGATTGGGGATAGAGGAAAAGGGCAAAAACATGTTTGCTTCTTCTTCATTTTTCTCTCTGGCGATTCTGAGAGTCATTTCTTAAGTCGTGAAATCAAAAAGAAACTTAGGGGAATCAATTATCTAGTTTGATGGATGAAGAATGGGTGATTGTTCTGTGAAACTTTGAAGAAGAGGATGGTTTTGATAATGAATTGAAAACAGGTAATCTAGGTTTCAAATTGATTGATGTTTCTTTATGAAATCGTTCTGTTTTGATTAATTATAGATTAGGTTTGCTGTTAATTGAAGTATAGATAGGTTTGTGGAGTTTAATTTTAGTTTCTTAGTTAATCAAATATGAAATTAGGGTTCATGCAATTTAGTTTGTCTGAGTCGGAGATTACAGATGAATGGGATGGATTGAATAGAGATGAGTGAAGATGAGAATTGTAGAACGGAAAAGATGGAGTTGTGGTTGTAGCTTAGGTCTTGCTGAGATACAGGGGATGTAAAGTTTAATTTTGAATTGAATGGGTGATATGGGTTTGTTAGTGGATATGAAGATGATATTACAGTTGATATATATGAGTATAAGTCTAGACGTATAGTGGGTTGCAGGAGGTGCAGCTGTGGAGTGATTGGTTGTAATGAAATTGATGAAACTCAAGATACAGGCAATGAATAAATTGAAGTGAGTATAAGATGATATGGAGATGATGTATGAATTACAGGGTATGGGAATTAGAATAATTAGTGTTATAAATGCAGGGAAGAGGTTTGAGGTTATGAAGTAAACAAGAGAAGCTGTTGATGGAGGCAACGATCAGATAGAGTTGATTATCTAGTAGTTCTGAATTATAGGTCACTGGTGTGTGTGTGTGTGTCTGTGTTAGAATTAGTATAGCAAGTTGATATTAATGAACACTAGAATGTGCTTGTGATGGTCTGAAATTAAGGAAATGGATTTAGATGGATGTTAGACATGGAAGAATCTCTGAAGAAGTATATCTGGTGGTGAAGTGTAACTGTAGAATTGAAGTGGTAGTGAATGGTTTTGTGCTACTGAAATTGTAGGGAAAATGTAACTGGTGGGGTTGTGGATTTGAAATTATAAGATTTCTGAATTGAGAAGTTTAGTAAAGAAACTTCAAAGAAGAGTATTGGAATTGGATGTGGTTATGGATAATGAGGAGGAAATATTGTTCTTGTGAGAATTAGGGGAATGACTTAGGTTGGTGAGTGAATTGTCGGAGTTTATTGTGCAAAAATAGAGACGGATTGATATAACTGATGATTATGAAGTTGTTTGTTTAGATAGAGATGGAGATTGTGAGAATGGTGTTAATGTTGTAAGAGTTATATTTGAATTGGTGGTGTTAGTATGAGTTAAGGGGGATTAGATTAAGTTGTTGTTGTTAAAGTTATACTGTTAGAATTGAGTTGTATGAACTTTTGTATCTTGAAGTTTAAACTTGTTAGTCATCCCAGTCAGATTATCGGCGATTCCTGTTCTATCGACTTGATCTCATGCGATTGAAAGTGAAATCTGTTAACTCACTGATTCACCTGAGTTTGACTGTGTCATGACTCGTTGACCCAGACATAATCATATTTGACTATTGACTTGACCGTTGACTTTACTTTGATCAATGGACTTTGACTGACGTTTACCGTTAGTTGACTCCCTTGACCATTACCATTGTGAGTTGGTTGATTTAGGTGGACTGGGCCCCTAAGTTAATGGGCTTGTTTAGTGGACTTGGGCTTAGGTATAGTTTTCATATCAGGAGGAGTTGGACCACTTGTGGTCTGAGTTGGCCTTGGGTTCTTCTACAAAGTTGTAGTCATTCTTAAGACATATCTAATAGACTATAAAACCAACCTAATTGAATTAGTAAACCTTATATGTGTTAAAGGTAGAGAATGAAAAGGTGTAGGACCATAAGTGGGTCTAAAACCATTAGATAGTTCACTTGGTTAACTAGAGATTTGTATGAAAATGTGTTATGAACCTTGTATGAGCCTTTTGGCTAATTTCTTAGAGTGCTTGTGTGATTAACAGTTACTCTTTATTAACAATGATCGATTCAAAGGATGAACCAGTGGATCTTGGATCTCGAGGTAGGCATGACTTGTCATCAAAACAGGTGGGAACTTTGTAACCTCTTGTAATCATTAGGTTACTTTATCTGCGAGCATGATGAGTCCTTATTTTACGTGAGCATGTTGTTTGTAATTGAATGGGTATGTTGTGTGATATGCGTTGGGTGGTTCCCATGAAGATTATCTGTGATTCCCCATATCTCTTTGCTAAGTTTATTAGGGCAATGCTACGTTGTTTGAATATTACTTAGTAGCCCACTTTACCAGGATAAATAATATTACATTTTATTGTCTTAAGATAGTAGTCCGGCTTTACCCCGTTGATTATTATATATACTACATTTTATTTGGGGAATTCATTACATGCATATCATACTTGTTTGTTCGGTCTTAGTAGTATGGATCAAGTTACTATGACTTTGACTTAGGAAGAAATTCTAGGTTCATGACTTGGATATGGTCATTATTTGGAGACTTCGGCCTACGAATAATATTTGGGCCTTTTGTGAACCTGCTGTGCGGGGTCATATCATAGTAATCAAAAACCTTATTATATTCGAGACTTAGATGGTGGCATTTGGATTTATGAGGTGTACGCATTCCACAATAATATCTTATGGTACCTAGATTCATGCTATCATTTGAGACTGGAGTTATTCCTAGCATCATTTTCTCCATTGAGTGAGACGAGGTTGGGATAGCATATGTTTAGGTTGTTTAATTCGTTTCTCGTAGATCCATTCGGTGGTGGATCTTTCATGGATATTGGCACTATGGACGCAATATGCGGGAAGCGAGTTGAAGCAATCTTCCGCTCTATGTTGTGTGTAAAAATGTTTATTGTATTTTCTTTAGTAGAACTGTGATGCATGTTGGTGATTACATGAGAGTTATATGTTTCCATTGAGCACCCATTGGGATGATGTGCTCACTCGTTCCCACTACAGTTTCAGATTTCAGAAGTGATGGCGCGCTTGGAGATATTCGTTTCGAAGTTCGAAGTTTTAGCAGATTAAGAATGTTTATGTATCTTTATATTTATGTATTCTTGTTTATCTCAAACATCACATTAATATATCCATATCATTTGAGAATTTTCATATATGAAGTAATCAGTGTTCGGGTATTAGTTTTGTTTACTTTATGAATTCTGATCCTTAAGTTAGGAGATCTAGATTTTGTTATTGCAGGTTTAGGTTAATTTATTATTAGCTAAGCAGGTTTAAGAGTTGGGGCGTGACAAGTTGGTATCAGAGCTCACTATTAGATCTTACATGGGAAACAATAGGTAATAGCCAGTGTCAGAAAGAATATTAGATTAGTATAGAACTGGGTTGGGTTTGTGAGATAAATCGTAATCACTAAAAGCTATCAATAACTAAAAGATTTATCTGTCTGACTGATTTTTTGTGTTGTTGTGTTCACATTTTATGAAGTAAAAACTATGAGGGAAACCAAATACTTTATGTTTTGTGAATCTAATAGAGATTAAAGCATAGTGAGTCTAAAATTATGAACACGTAGACAATACAATACTAGAAAAATAGTGAGAATAGTATATTTGACCGATTATAAACTCATAAAAACTTTATTATAGAGTATTTTCTAATGTACTTAGAACTGGTAGTCTATTGAAATTGAGATATAAATTAGTCAATTGAATCTAGAGCTACAAATTATAGATTTTAGTTGTAGAAGACCATATAGGTTTGTGTTTCATCTCTTATTGCTTCGAATTCATTTAGAAAGAGTTAGTTTTTCGCGCGATTGTAAATATGAGCGATACTTGCATTTAGTTGAGAGATAGAAATTCTCTATAAGGTGGGGAGTAGTTTTGAACGTTTAGAAGGATTGTTCGATTTTCGAGGACGAAAATGTATAAGGTTGGGAGAATGTAAGGACCTCAAGCTCGTCAACGCTATTAGACTAGTCATGAGACAACTAAGCCTCTATTGACTCGATTAATTAGAGAGGAATGTCAATTAATAGAATTTAATCTAACAACGATTTAGTTACAAAATTAGTATCACTAGATAGATCTCGAAAAGTCATGCGAGATGGACTACTTGAGCGCATCAATCGAATGCCGGACAAAGAAGATTTTATCAAATTAGTATGAAGGGCACAATTATAATTTTGTCTTAAACCGATTGGGACTGCCCTTATCTTTTACTTGGGTGCCTTAATCTTTTAGTTGGTCTTATCACCACAAACGCGTCGAAGAGAAATCAATTCTCATATTTTTCTTATTTCTTCTTCTCTTTCTTTCTTTCTTCTTCTTCTTCTTCTATTCTTCTTCATTTTTCTCTCTGGCGATTCTGAGAGTCATTTCTTAAGTCGTGAAATCAAAAAGAAACTTAGGGGAATCAATTATCTAGTTTGATGGATGAAGAATGGGTGATTGTTCTGTGAAACTTTGAAGAAGAGGATGGTTTTGATAATGAATCGAAAACATGTAGTCTAGGTTTCAAATTGATTGATGTTTCTTTATGAAATCGTTCTGTTTTGATTAATTATAGATTGGGTTTGCTGTTAATTGAAGTATAGATAGGTTTGTGGAGTTTAATTTTAGTTTCTTAGTTAATCAAATATGAAATTAGGGTTCATGCAATTTAGTTTGTCTGAGTCGGAGATTACAGATGAATGGGATGGATTGAATAGAGATGAGTGAAGATGAGAATTGTAGAACGGAAAAGATGGAGTTGTGGTTGTAGCTTAGGTCTTGCTGAGATACAGGGGATGTAAAGTTTAATTTTGAATTGAATGGGTGATATGGGTTTGTTAGTGGAGATGAAGATGATATTACAGTTGATATATATGAGTATAAGTCTAGGCGTATAGTGGGTTGCGGGAGGTGCAGGTTGTGGAGTGATTGGTTGTAATGAAATTGATGAAACTCAAGATACGAGGCAATGAATAAATTGAAGTGAGTATAAGATGATATGGAGATGGTGTATGAATTACAGGGTATGGGAATTAGAATAATTAGTGTTATAAATGCAGGGAAGAGGTTTGAGGTTATGAAGTAAACAAGAGAAGCTGTTGATGGAGGCAACGATCAGATAGAGTTGATTATCTAGTAGTTCTGAATTATAGGTCAACTGGTGTGTGTGTGTGTGTGTACGTGTTAGAATTAGTATAGCAAGTTGATATTAATGAACACTAGAATGTGCTTGTGATGGTCTCAAATTAAGGAAATGGATTTAGGCTGGATGTTAGACATGGAAGAATCTACGAAGAAGTATATCTGGTGGTGAAGTGTAACTGTAGAATTGAAGTGGTAGTGAATGGTTTTGTGCTACTGAAATTGCAGGGAAAATGTAACTGGTGGGGTTGTGGATTTGAAATTATAAGATTTCTGAATTGAGAAGTTTAGTAAAGAAACTTCAGTGAAGAGTATTGGAATTGGATGTGGTTATGGATAATGGGGAGGAAATATTGTTCTTGTGAGAATTAGGGGAATGACTTAGGTTGGTGAGTGAATTGTCGGAGTTTATTGTGCAAAAATAGAGACGGATTGATATAACTGATGATTATGAAGTTGTTTGTTTAGATAGAGATGGAGATTGTGAGAATGGTGTTAATGTTGTAAGAGTTATATTTGAATTGGTGGTGTTAGTATGAGTTAAGGGGGATTAGATTAAGTTGTTGTTGTTAAAGTTATACTGTTAGAATTGAGTTGTATGAACTTTTGTATCTTGAAGTTTAAACTTGTTAGTCATCCCAGTCAGATTATCTGACTGATTCTGTTCTATCTGACTTAGTCTGTCTGACTGAGTGAAATCTGTTAACTCACTGATTCACGTGAGTTTGACTGTTTAATGACTCGTTGACCCAGACCGAATCATATTTGACTATTGACTTGACCGTTGACTTTACTTTGATCAATGGACTTTGACTGACGTTTACCGTTAGTTGACTCCCTTGACCGTTACCGTTGACCGTTAGTTGATTTAGGTGGACTGGGCCCTAAGTTAATGGGCTTGTTTAGTGGACTTGGGCTTAGGTATAGTTTTCATATCAGGAGGAGTTGGACCACTTGTGGTCTGAGTTGGCCTTGGGTTCTTCTACAAAGTTGTAGTCATTCTTAAGACATATCTAATAGACTATAAAACCAACCTAATTGAATTAGTAAACCTTATATGTGTTAAAGGTAGAGAATGAAAAGGTGTAGGACCATAAGTGGGTCTAAAACCATTAGATAGTTCACTTGGTTAACTAGAGATTTGTATGAAAATGTGTTATGAACCTTGTATGAGCCTTTTGGCTAATTTCTTAGAGTGCTTGTGTGATTAACAGTTACTCTTTATTAACAATGATCGATTCAAAGGATGAACCAGTGGATCTTGGATCTCGAGGTAGGCATGACTTGTCATCAAAACAGGTGGGAACTTTGTAACCTCTTGTAATCATTAGGTTACTTTATCTGCGAGCATGATGAGTCCTTATTTTCTGTGAGCATGTTGTTTGTAATTGAATGGGTATGTTGTGTGATATGCGTTGGGTGGTTCCCCGCGAAGATTGTCTGTGATTCCCCATATCTCTTTGCTAAGTTTATTAGGGCAATGCTACGTTGTTTGAATATTACTTAGTAGCCCGGCTTTACCCCGGATAAATAATATTACATTTTATTGTCTTAAGATAGTAGTCCGGCTTTACCCCGGTTGATTATTATATATACTACATTTTATTTGGGGAATTCATTCTGTGCATATCATACTTGTTTGTTCAGTCTTAGTAGTATGACTGGGTTACTATGACTTTGACTTAGGAAGAAATTCTAGGTTCATGACTGGATATGGTCATTATTTGGAGACTTCGGCCTACGAATAATATTTGGGCCTTTTGTGAACCTGCTGTGCGGGGTCATATCATAGTAATCAAAAACCTTATTATATTCGAGACTTAGATGGTGGCATTTGGATTTATGAGGTGTACGCATTCCACAATAATATCTTATGGTACCTAGATTCATGCTATCATTTGAGACTGGAGTTATTCCTAGCATCATTTTCTCCATTGAGTGAGACGAGGTTGGGATAGCATATGTTTAGGTTGTTTAATTCGTTTCTCGTAGATCCATTCGGTGGTGGATCTTTCATGGATATTGGCACTATGGACGCAATATCTGGGGAAGCGAGTTGAAGCAATCTTCTGCTCTATGTTGTGTGTAAAAATGTTTATTGTATTTTCTTTAGTAAAACTGTGATGCATGTTGGTGATTACATGAGAGTTATATGTTTCCATTGAGCACCCATTGGGATGATGTGCTCACTCGTTCCCACTACAGTTTCAGATTTCAGAAGTGATGGCGCGCTTGGAGATATTCGTTTCGTAGTTCGAAGTTTTAGCAGATTAAGAATGTTTATGTATCTTTATATTTATGTATTCTTGTTTATCTGTAAACATCACATTAATATATCCATATCATTTGAGAATTTTCATATATGAAGTAATCAGAGTGTTCGGGTATTAGTTTTGTTTTACTTTATGAATTTACGATCCTTAAGTTAGGAGATCTAGATTTTGTTATTGCAGGTTTAGGTTAATTTATTATTAGCTAAGCAGGTTTAAGAGTTGGGGCGTGACAAGTTGGTATCAGAGCTCACTATTAGATCTTACATGGGAAACAATAGGTAATAGCCAGTGTCAGAAAGAATATTAGATTAGTATAGAACTGGGTTGGGTTTGTGAGATAAATCGTAATCACTAAAAGCTATCAATAACTAAAAGATTTATCTGTCTGACTGATTTTTTGTGTTGTTGTGTTCACATTTTATGAAGTAAAAATTATGAGGGAAACCAAATACTTTATGTTTTGTGAATCTAATAGAGATTAAAGCATAGTGAGTCTAAAATTATGAACACGTAGACAATACAATACTAGAAAAATAGTGAGAATAGTATATTTGACCGATTATAAACTCATAAAAACTTTATTATAGAGTATTTTCTAATGTACTTAGAACTGGTAGTCTATTGAAATTGAGATATAAATTAGTCAATTGAATCTAGAGCTACAAATTATAGATTTTAGTTGTAGAAGACCATATAGGTTTGTGTTTCATCTCTTATTGCTTCGAATTCATTTAGAAAGAGTTAGTTTTTCGCGCGATTGTAAATATGAGCAGTACTTGCATTTAGTTGAGAGATAGAAATTCTCTATAAGGTGGGGAGTAGTTTTGAACGTTTAGAAGGATTGTTCGATTTTCGAGGACGAAAATGTATAAGGTTGGGAGAATGTAAGGACCCTCAAGCTCGTCAACGCTATTAGACTAGTCATGAGACAACTAAGCCTCTATTGACTCGATTAATTAGAGAGGAATGTCAATTAATAGAATTTAATCTAACAACGATTTAGTTACAAAATTAGTATCACTAGATAGATCTCGAAAAGTCATGCGAGATGGACTACTTGAGCGCATCAATCGAATGCCGGACAAAGAAGATTTTATCAAATTAGTATGAAGGGCACAATTATAATTTTGTCTTAAACCGATTGGGACTGCCCTTATCTTTTACTTGGGTGCCTTAATCTTTTAGTTGGTCTTATCACCACAAACGCGTCGAAGAGAAATCAATTCTCATATTTTTCTTATTTCTTCTTCTCTTTCTTTCTTTCTTCTTCTTCTTCTTCTATTCTTCTTCATTTTTCTCTCTGGCGATTCTGAGAGTCATTTCTTAAGTCGTGAAATCAAAAAGAAACTTAGGGGAATCAATTATCTAGTTTGATGGATGAAGAATGGGTGATTGTTCTGTGAAACTTTGAAGAAGAGGATGGTTTTGATAATGAATTGAAAACAGGTAATCTAGGTTTCAAATTGATTGATGTTTCTTTATGAAATCGTTCTGTTTTGATTAATTATAGATTAGGTTTGCTGTTAATTGAAGTATAGATAGGTTTGTGGAGTTTAATTTTAGTTTCTTAGTTAATCAAATATGAAATTAGGGTTCATGCAATTTAGTTTGTCTGAGTCGGAGATTACAGATGAATGGGATGGATTGAATAGAGATGAGTGAAGATGAGAATTGTAGAACGGAAAAGATGGAGTTGTGGTTGTAGCTTAGGTCTTGCTGAGATACAGGGGATGTAAAGTTTAATTTTGAATTGAATGGGTAATATGGGTTTGTTAGTGGAGATGAAGATGATATTACAGTTGATATATATGAGTATAAGTCTAGACGTATAGTGGGTTGCAGGAGGTGCAGCTGTGGAGTGATTGGTTGTAATGAAATTGATGAAACTCAAGATACAGGCAATGAATAAATTGAAGTGAGTATAAGATGATATGGAGATGGTGTATGAATTACAGGGTATGGGAATTAGAATAATTAGTGTTATAAATGCAGGGAAGAGGTTTGAGGTTATGAAGTAAACAAGAGAAGCTGTTGACGGAGGCAATGATCAGATAGAGGTGATTATCTAGTAGTTCTGAAGTATAGGTCACATTTGTGTGTGTGTGTCTGCGTTAGAATTAGTATAGCAAGTTGATATTAATGAAAACTAGAATGTGCTTGTGATGGTCTGAAATTAAGGAAATGGATTTAGCTGGATGTTAGACATGGAAGAATCTCTGAAGAAGTATATCTGGTGGTGAAGTGTAACTGTAGAATTGAAGTGGTAGTGAATGGTTTTGTGCTACTGAAATTGCAGGGAAAATGTAACTGGTGGGGTTGTGGATTTGAAATTATAAGATTTCTGAATTGAGAAGTTTAGTAAAGAAACTTCAGTGAAGAGTATTGGAATTGGATGTGGTTATGGATAATGGGGAGGAAATATTGTTCTTGTGAGAATTAGGGGAATGACTTAGGTTGGTGAGTGAATTGTCGGAGTTTATTGTGCAAAAATAGAGACGGATTGATATAATCGATGATTATGAAGTTGTTTGTTTAGATAGAGATGGAGATTGTGAGAATGGTGTTAATGTTGTAAGAGTTATATTTGAATTGGTGGTGTTAGTATGAGTTAAGGGGGATTAGATTAAGTTGTTGTTGTTAAAGTTATACTGTTAGAATTGAGTTGTATGAACTTTTGTATCTTGAAGTTTAAACTTGTTAGTCATCCCGGTCAGTTATCCGGGCGATTACATTCTATCGACTTAGTAAATGCAGACAGTGAAATCTGTTAACTCACCGATTCACCGAGTTTGACTGTGTCATGACTCGTTGACCGGACATAATCATATTTGACTATTGACTTGGACCGTTGACTTTACTTTGATCAATGGACTTTGGTAGCGTTCTGAGTTAGTTGACTCCCTTGGCCGTTCACTGGTTGACCGTTAGTTGATTTAGGTGGTGGGCCCTAAGTTAATGGGCTTGTTTAGTGGACTTGGGCTTAGGTATAGTTTTCATATCGGGAGGAGTTGGACCACTTGTGTCCGAGTTGGCAACAGGTTCTTCTACAAAGTTGTAGTCATTCTTAAGACATATCTAATAGACTATAAAACCAACCTAATTGAATTAGTAAACCTTATATGTGTTAAAGGTAGAGAATGAAAAGGTGTAGGACCATAAGTGGGTCTAAAACCATTAGATAGTTCACTTGGTTAACTAGAGATTTGTATGAAAATGTGTTATGAACCTTGTATGAGCCTTTTGGCTAATTTCTTAGAGTGCTTGTGTGATTAACAGTTACTCTTTATTAACAATGATCGATTCAAAGGATGAACCAGTGGATCTTGGATCTCGAGGTAGGCATGACTTGTCATCAAAACAGGTGGGAACTTTGTAACCTCTTGTAATCATTAGGTTACTTTATCTGCGAGCATGATGAGTCCTTATTTTCTGTGAGCATGTTGTTTGTAATTGAATGGGTATGTTGTGTGATATGCGTTGGGTGGTTCCCCGCGAAGATTGTCTGTGATTCCCCATATCTCTTTGCTAAGTTTATTAGGGCAATGCTACGTTGTTTGAATATTACTTAGTATCCCGGCTTTACCCCGGATAAATAATATTACATTTTATTGTCTTAAGATAGTAGTCCGGCTTTACCCCGGTTGATTATTATATATACTACATTTTATTTGGGGAATTCACTCTGTGCATATCATACTTGTTTGTTCAGTCTTAGTAGTATGACTGGGTTACTATGACTTTGACTTGTGAAGAAATTCTAGGTTCATGACTAGATATGGTCATTATTTGGAGACTTTGGCCTACGAATAATGATTGGGCCTTTTGTGAACATGTTGTGCGGGGTCAGATCATAGTAATCAAAAACCTTATTATATTCGAGACTTAGATGGTGGCATTTGGATTTATGAGGTGTACGCATTCCACAATAATATCTTACAGTACCTGGATTCATACTATCATTTGAGACTGGAGTTATTCCTAGCATCATCTTATCCATTGAGTGAGACGAGGTTGGGATAACATATGTTTAGGTTGTTTAATTCGTTTATCGTAGATCCATCCGGTGGTGATCTTTCACGGATATTGCCACTATGGACGCAATATCTGGGGAAACGAGTTGAAGCAATCTTCTGCTCTATGTTGTGTGTAAAAATGTTTACTGTGTTTTCTTTAGTAGAACTGTGATGCAAGTTGGTGATTACATGAGAGTTATATGTTTCCATTGAGCACCCATTGGGATGATGTTCTCACTCGTTCCCACTACAGTTTCAGAAGTGATGACGCGCTTGGAGATATTTGTTTCGTAGTTCGAAGTTTTAGCAGATTAAGAACGTTTATGTATCTTTATATTTATGTATTCTTGTTTATCTGTAAACATCATAGTAATATATTCATATCATTTGAGAGTTTTCATATATGAAGTAATTAGAGTGTTCGGGTATTAGTTTTGTTTTACTTTATGAATTTACGATCCTTAAGTTATGATATCTAGATTCTGTTATTGCAGGTTTAGGTTAATTTATTATTAGTTAAGCAGGTTTAAGAGTTGGGGCGTGACATATATTAATTATAGGTTACGCCGGAAATAGGTACCGGCTTGAAACCATAGATTACGAGCATGCCGACACCTATGTTTCCGGCGTTGATTGCAAATGAAATGTGTATGCCGGAAAAGTTTCAAAGTTGGTCTTTAGTTTCGGTTCATATCGACCATACCGAAACAATATTGGTCGATCATTCCGGAATTGTGGTCCGGCATAGTGTTTTAATTTTTTTTGGAACTAATTTATTTTCTTTTCATTCGATCCTTAGGTGATGACATATATTGATCCAACAAATGCAAGGCCGCTTGGTTGGGATACGTCGGAATACTATAAAATGCCTCCGGTATGTTACCAAAGAATACTTTTCACCTAGTATCTTCAACTTTACTAATGGATTGCTTGTTATGAACCTCCTTATAATCTCCCATTGTTGTCCTTATGTAGGGAATAAAATCTCCAAATGAAGCAATTGCTCGGGCTAAAGAGACGGCTCTTAAGAACATGTGTGTGTTGGTGAGGAATACCCAAGGTTCAAAGATCCATTTTGAGATGGTTTGCGATAGAAGTGGGGTATTCAAGGAGAAGAATAGCCACAAGAGAAATGGTTATGTATATCCAAAGAAGACTAATAGGGTATACAAGACTCGTACGAGGAAGGATAATCGCCCCTTTAAGCTTGTATTTAATCTAAGAGACTAGGACAGTGAATGGGATTGTAAGGTGTGTTTCGGCCGTCATAACCTCCCGGATCCGAAAGATTTTCTTGGTCACTCCCTAGTTGTGAAGCTAAAACCTCATGAATTGGAGGATGTAAAGAGATTGACCAAAGCATGTATCAAACCAAGACAAATTCTCAGAGGCTTCAAGTAGGATGAGAAGAACGTGTCTTCTCTAAGTACAATTTATAGCGCACAAGCAACTATTAGAAGGGTGGAATGGGAAGGGAGGAGCGTTATGCAAGAATTTGAGAAGATTGTTTGGGATCACAACTACACGCATGATGTGACTCAATAATGTTGTAGTAATAAGGTTCGTTGAGACTTGTGAAAGCAAAAGATTTTAGACTTTTAAAGATTAATAATAAAGAAAAATTAACACAAAATTGTTTCAAGATATGAGAGAATAACCAAGACACTGATTCCACTATTACACATGAATGAATAACGGTAAATAACCCAAAACTCTAATTATCTTTTAAATCCTTTGTTTCTTAATTCACAAATAATCGGACAAATTCTCAAAATTAATTGTATCCACTAAGCATAGATTATCTTAATACAAAGCATAACCTATCTAATTGAATCACAACTAATGAAAAGAATTTTGCGAACAATTTAAAACTCTGCAAAAGCAGTGATTGAGTGAATTATAATTTATAAATTAGAGAAAATAGAATAGTTACCACTTATTCATGCGTAAATAGCTTCCTCATTGCCTTGGTTGTGGGAGAATTAGCCGCTCATCATGTTGGAAACACGCTCAAATTTCATTTTTATAGCTCAAAGGAGGTGTACAAATGATGAAATGGAGAAAAATAATGAAAATCGGGTTTGTAACAGTTTTATTTGTTACAAACCGATCTGTTCGTAAAAGCGATAAAATCAAAGTGTCGTTGTCACTTTCGTTTTAAGATCGCCTATAAACTACGACCCCAAAATACGACGGTGCAGCGTGCGTTGATGTTCTTCGTGTTCTTCAATGGCGGCGACAGCAGTTGAATACTTCCAATTCGATTTTTATTGCTCTGTGGTTCTCCAAAACTCTCACAATCTCTCTCTCACTCTCTTCCACCCCAAGACCCCTTTTATACTCCACAACGACAAGAATCTTCCCTCATAATCACCAAATATCTCCTCATTAAAACAAATATTTTCCACGGGATTATTTCCTGTTATTTCTTTTCACGCGTCAAGTTGCTTCAAATCTCGATATTTATCTTCTACACGTTCCTTCTGCAGCATAGCACACTCCAAACACGAGAAAAACTCGTACAAACCCGTGATTATCTCAACAGCACACGTACTCGCCTTGTTTTCTCCAAAATTAACAGAAACGAACAACCCTACCACGCCTGTTACGCTCAATCAAACCATTCCAAAGAAAATCAGCCATTGAATCTCTAGAACAAATCAAAATCCGAACCCAAAAGCTGTTCGTTCTTTGCCATAGTTTCCTTAAAAGCTTATTTTCAAATTGTTGAAGATGACTTTGCCCCTTATCCCCGTTAAGGGTGCGAATAGCAGGTGTCCCCTTGGGATGCCCCTTAGTAATTGGGTTACCCCTTATCCAAAGTGGGAGTCGGAATATCAAATGTCCTCCAGGGGTGTTCCGAGCAACTTTTCGAGCCGATTTTTCCAAAAAATATTTATTTCCAAAAATACCTAAAAATACATAAAAACACAATATTAATACAAAAATCGAGTTCCAACAATAGCAACACTGAGGACAATTCAGACTTAAAAAATGTGTCTATCAAATACCCCTAAACTTATTATTTGCTAGTCCTCGAGCAAATTTATTCTCGAAAATAAAAATCTTGAACCCCTAGGTGGCCCTAGTGGCGGAGTGTTGTCTCCGGAGGGTTTACCAGAGGTGTACCCACAAAACCTGTACTTCTAATTGGTCACAAGTATCCAAAGAGCTATGAGGACATACAAATTCTCAACCTATCTCCAAGTGACTAGAATGCCGGAGAAATTAATGGTGTTAGCTCTAAAGCCGACTCAAGAAAAGGGAGACACATCCGCAACACTTTGCTAGATAAAGAGATATCCGCTACACGACTAGATAAACATTGTAAGATGCGTCCGCTGATTTACTGACTAGACTAAGATTAGGAGAGAAAAAAGATGAGAGGGACATCTCACTGCAATTTGGACTAATTACGTGTGATGAGTTAAACCGATTTCTAGAAAGATCTTGTGCCGTTGAAAGCGGACTAACAAAGCAACCAAATGTATCTTTCTTCGACTCTCTCATAGTGCTCAGTAGAAACAACGTCTTCTTTGGTCTTCAACTGTTGATGATAAACTCTTGAACCTCGTAGAACCTTGACAATTAACTCTTCTCTTTGATTTCTTGGTTGACATAAAAATTTCTACTTCCCTATGGCCTTATTGAACAAAAACTAATTATAGAACAAAAAGAACGTAATGATGATGATTTTTTTTTTTGACACAAAAATTTACATGGCCATGAGAGAAGGAATTTAACACTTGGATCTTCGCAACTTGTAATGTCTTAGTATCATGAACTTCAATAACTTATATCATTTGATTTTTCTTGCTCTTATAACTTCTTGTAACCCTTGATTTTGAATTCTGATTTTCTATTGTTGCTTCTAAACCTTAAACGTCTTCCACTTTCTCTATAGATTTTGATGTCGCTCAGTTTGTTGATGATGATAAGTTTCTACTGAGAGAGTTGTAATCCAGTAACTAAGACTACATTGTGAGGTTGCTTTGTCTTTCTGGCATTTCCTGACCTACTCGCCTTTCCATCATGGATGGTTAGGTCCATCACGATTCTGCGATCGTGTGTCAATCCGTCAAAATTAATTTCACTTTCTTACGCACTAAATTTAAATGAAGCACAAGGTAAGGAAGAGTTCGTATCCACAGAGAGGCGTTTGTTGTTATGTAAATTTCAGTTTCTAAAATAACCCAAGGTATGTTTGTTGTTTAAGAAATAAAAGTAGTTGAAAGCAAAGTAAATAATTTGAGAAATCAATAAGGAGAAGATATTGGTCAAGGGATAGTGTCATTCACAAACATGTATTTTCATCAATGATTAGAATTGGTATTTTAATCTCGTATTTATTAAAAGTCCTAGGATATCTTGATCGCAAGTATAACCCGTTAATTCCCTGTTTTCATCACAACCACATTAAAAGATGCATATGTGAATTCTTCGTCGAAAGCAACCTAAAGTGTAAAAGCACAATTAAGTTTAACTCCCTAAGAGCATTAAGTTTTATGGAATAAGACTCATCAATGCAAACGAATGTGTAAAAGCATTAGACGTTTTAACAAAAGTTATGATTCACTTGTGACTAATAGGATGTATCACTACAAGCACTAACCACAATTATGCTACTTAGAATCAGGGATAAACAACTTTTTCGTATTGAAAACCCTAATATAGCTCTAGAGATGAACACAAATCGGATTGATTCCGGACTCAACCTAACAAGTTTTCAAATCTTATAACACTATAAATTGTGAATCACAAACAATAAATACTGAGACAAAACTAATTCATTGAATCAAAAGCATGTTGAGAAATTAACTTTTATCCCATAACCAATAATATGTTTAGCTACTCATAGCTATGGAGTTCATCATCATCAATATTCAATAATAAACAAGGAAGAAGAAGAACAAAACCAAACCCTAGAAGTGTAAACAAAAGTGGCCCTCCAAAAGAATTCCCAAAAAAGATATGATAAGATTAGATATCCCATGTGTTGTAGAAAACCTCCCTTTTATAGCCTTTCTCTCCTTCCAATATTAGGTTTAGTCTTCAAAGTCCATTAGGTGAGAGTCCACCAAGCCCACAAGGACGAGAAACCCGTGTAGAAAATACGCCCCGAAAACGGCCGCCGGAATCCTGGTATTGTGGCCGGAAATCGGCCGGAAAGTCGCCGGAAATCGGCTCCGGTGACTGGCAAAGTCTGCCCGGTCACCGGGTCAACGGGTCAGAACGGTCGGGTCAACGGGTCAAAGCGAATCCGGCGAGTCAACTCGGTCGGAGGCCAGAGTTGTGTGAGTCGGAGGTCAGTCAGGTGTCGGATGTGGTCGGATGTAGGTAAGTGAGTCGGCCCGAACGACATGACCCGGGCTATTGCACTTTGGCTTTGGCCAGTGTGTAGCACAATCCTTGTGCATTACTACCAGCCCTGATGGCTACACCTCTGATGCACCATCATTGTCTTCATTACTTCTCTGCCAGCCATCTTACAGTGCCTTCCCTGTAATCTGCTACATTCTCAAATCCCAGCCTGTAATTCAAGCTCAGTCTTTAGCTCAATGCAAACATCAGCCACAATCACCTTCTCTATAATTCATAGCATTAGCAATTCTTGCAATCATCACAATCCCCAAAATCAATCACACAGAGCAACACCATCTCCTCCCCGGCTTCTCCATTGCTTGGCTGCCTTAGCTTCCATCACTTCTAGCAAACCACAAAACCATCACAATCACCGGCTCAAGGCTTCAGTTGAGCCATCTCTACTGCAACTCAACCAACTGCTCTGTTGCTCTTACTATACTCAGCTGCAGACTCAAACTCGAGCTTCGCCTGCCTTTAACTCCACATTCAAGGCTACCAGATGCAGCTCTAGCACCAACTGTCACATTCAGTGCACAACCTCTCAGTCACAGCCAACCTCCTCCAATTTCAGTTATTCCCCACCTGCAATGCATCTTGCTTATCTCAGCACTTAGCCCTTGCAGCTCTCAGTACACACTACCACATTGCACCACATTTCCTTAGACACCCAGCACCACACAGCATCCTGACACTTTAGCAATCATCAGCTCCACTCACTAGCTACAGCTACCACACACGACACAGCAATAGCTACTGGCAATTCCTTGTTTCTGCCGGCTCCAACAGAACCAGCTCTGCTGCAACCCAAGAATTACTCCATTCAAGCATAAACTAACCTGCAATGTAATTGAATCACGGACTCCAATACCAAAGACTGAACCATCTTCCAAAGTCGACACTACAATCGATAGACTCCCAATTCGAAACCCATCTCCTTGCTTGCAGTTATCTCAGCATCACCTTCTTGCACATAAGATCATCACCTGCCACTGAAACCCATGCTCAGTTTAATGGTACCACCTATAGCTCAGTGCCTTGCTTCTCATTCTTGAGCCACTTCCACCAATTTCACCTTCTCTTCTCTCCCTGAATAAGCTTTTGCATTGCCTCACAAACTTGCCAGTGCCTGAGCTGCAGCTCCTAGCACCAGCTCCAATTCCCTGATCTGCAATTTAACAACACCAGCACAGCCACAACCCTATTTCAACCTGCCATCACAGACTTCTCTTGCAAGCTCAAACACTAAGCAACTCAACACAGGGCTGCAATGCCATTCACCAGTTCCCATGAATATCAACACCAGTTCAGAACCAGCTCCATGTCAATCAGACTCAAATCGACACCAACTTCAAATCATTCATGGCAGCCAAATCAAAACCCCTAATTCATCAGAAACCCCTCTTCTCAGCTTGAATCTTCTCCCTGATGCTCAAACTCTTAATTCATCCTCATCAACCAGACCATCACCAGGGACGAATTCAAACCAACTCCCATGTACAGCAGCACCACCAACATCTTCAGAGCAAACACCTCCCACAATTCCAGATTTGAGCCAAACCCATCTCATAGACAACACCAACATCCCTTACCCATTTCATCTCTAAATCTCTCCATTCATTTTGCTGTGATATCACCATGAGCTCAAAACCACTTGATCTTGATTAAGAACCCTTGCTCGCTTTAACAACTTCATCCCCCTCGGATCGAGACCCATCTTACTCAACACATCATTGCTTCCATTTCCAACAACAACCTTTCATTCAAAATTCCCTTATTCTTCATCTCTGAGTTTCCTTCTCGATCTCTGGCTGTCACTTGGGCTCGACAATACTTCCCCAGCTCCAATTTCTCCTCAGTCTTCATTGCAAATCGATCCAATCGAGCAATGATTCTCATTATCTTAAGCTTCATCTCCATCTTTTCTCATATCATCTTCCTCGGTGATTTCTCAACGGCTCAATTCTTCACCGTGCTCTCCATTTCCGATTCGGACCAGCGACCACCACGAGACAAAACAACTTTGTGGTTGCCATGTTCTTCCTCTCGGTGTCGCCTCCTCTCATTCTTCAGGTGAAAGATAACATCGAAAGAGAAAACTCTCTCAGATTTCTAGGTCGTGTAGGAATGAGGCTGGATATAGCCACCCAGGCAAAGTGGTTAAGGGGTTATCTATGATGATTAAGACACCCAAGAACCGTTAAGGGCCACCTCCAATTACTTTGGCTTGTCGGTTCCAGTGTAACAAACTGACCTAATTCTTCCGCTCCCTTGTCGCGTTTGACTGCTCCACAAATAGTTCGCTTTGTGAGATGACAATTTCGCCCTTTGGCCCAATTTGGACAATTTCTTCTTCTTTTCCTCCGTGCGACTCCATTGCACCTGATAACTCAAAAGCAAACATAAGATACATAATTCACACGAAAAATAGCAAAGAAAGCATAAACTCTATATAGTAAATACGGTGTATTCTACACCTATCAGATTCCCCCACACTTAGACTTTGCTAGTCCTCGAGCAAATCAAGCAAAACAATAAAAAATACAACAACTCCGTGTCGTCGAGGCTACGGTTAATTTTAGCATAAATAACAAGCCTTTAAACCCCTAGGTGTCCCTAGTGGACGAGTTATAGTCTCGTGAAGGTTTACTAGAGATCTACCTACAAAACCTATATTTCAAACTCCGTCTATTCGTGACAAATCAATGAATGAATCCAAATTGACTACAGGAGGAGGTACCTTGCAAATTCAATTCAATTATTAGTAAATAAACTCTAATTAGATAGTTGAACAAGCCACAATACTCGGAAACTAACAAACCACAATCACAATGAAAAGATAAAGAAGATGGATAAAGATGTAGATGTTGGCGAATATTCTCAAGTGTTCGATGTTTCCCATATACTGTCTGAAGGTCATTGCTAAGATGAACCTAATCCTATTGGATTGAGCTACTTAGTCTTTGAATGCTACATCAATCAATTGGCATATACAAGGGAACCAAAAGTGACTTTATTCAACACAATAATATATATTTTTTTTCTTTTTTTTTTATAAGATTGGATCAAACTGGATCCAATCTTTTAGACGGCATGATTAGATCTTTTGGATCCAAGCGCATGCTTCTTGTCAGCAAGTACATGATAGTTGCCTTGGATCCTGCATTCCACGCTTGTTTAGGCGACGGAGACAGGGACTACGTTTCACACATCTGCTATTCCCAAGTGTCTTTTTATTCCGTTTTGGTCTAAATGTCGGTCTTTTTTTTTTTTTTTCATATATTTTTTCATCATTTTTTTTTTTTTTTTCTTTTTTTTTTTTTTTTTTTTTTTTTTTTTTTTTTTAGTAACTCAACCACTCTATTTCATCCTAGCAGTAATAACACGTCGATGTTTAGTGACCCACCAAAGCACTTAGAGAACAATAGATAAATATGGAAAAATAAAAATAGAATGTGATATGGTGATATTCCGAGATATGGTAACAACTATCATATAATTTGTGATTTCGAGCTATGTTCGTCCGTTTAGTTAATTGGTTCCTCAACTCCACCGCATTCAAAATGGTTTCATCCACTAATTGTGTCATCCTAAAGGCACAAGTTCTAGATTTCGGAGTTCAAAAGCACATATTTTTTTGTTTTTTCTATTTTTCGATTTTTTTTTTTTTTTTTTATAAAACAAACTAAAACATATAAATGCTCCCCACACTTAAACCTTACATTGTCCTCAATGTAAATTGACTCATCCAAAGTAAGTCAAGGTGGGAAATCCTAGCAAACAAAGAAAATAAAAAACAAATGCATAAAAATAAAAAGATAAGGATAAAGATACAAAACTCATCGTGGGTTGCCTCCCACTTAGCGCTTGTTTTAAAGTCGACGGCCCGACTATCTCCTTGCTTTCTATGACTCCTCCGGAGGAGCACATCCACAAAGTTAACTCCTTCCACCACCTCGGAAGTGAAGTTCTCATAATATGGTTTCAACCGGTGCCCATTAACTTTAAGTTCTTTCCCTGTAGCTATCTACGAATTTCCCTTTGCACCATGAGAAAACACATTAGTAACAATAAAAGGTCCGATCCATCGTGACCTTAGTTTACCGAGGAAATAAATGCAAGCGAGAATTAAACAAAAGCACTTTCTGCCCTATGCAAAATTGTTTCCTAGAAATCATGTTATCATGGAATGCTTTTGTCTTTTCTTTGTAAATCCGTGAACTTTCAAATGCATCATTGCGGAGCTCCTCTAGCTCTTGGAGTTGTAACTTCCTTTGCTTTCCAGCCCCATCCATCTCCATGTTGCATTGTTTAATAGCCCAAAACGCCTTATGCTCAATTTCCACGGGTAAGTGACAAGGTTTACCATACACAAGCCTAAAAGGAGACATTCCAATAGGTGTTTTGAATGCGGTTCTATACGCCCACAAAGCATCATTGAGTCGCATGCTCCAATCCTTCCTTGTCGGGTTCACCGTCTTTTCTAGAATTGATTTCACCTCACGGTTAGACACCTCGGCTTGTCCATTGGTTTGGGGATGATAAGGTGTTGCAATCTTATGCGACACATTGTACTTCCTTAACAAGCTTTGCAAGAACACATTTTTGAAGTGAGAACCCCATCGCTAATTATCGCCCTTGGAATTCCAAACCTTGCAAAAATATTAGCTTGCACGAAATGCAAACAACTTTAGAATCATTAGTTGGGGTGGCTTTAGCTTCCACCCATTTCGAGACATAATCAACCGCAAGTAAGATATAAAAATTCCCATGGGAGTTGACAAAAGGCCCCATAAAATCAATACCCCATACATCAAAAACTTCATAAATTGAATAAAAGTTTGTGGCATTTGATTTCGGACACCTAGATTGCTTAGGTTCTTTGACACCTATCACAAGTTGTACAAAATATATGTGCATCCTTAAACAAAGTTGGCCAATAAAAACCACTTTCAAGTACCTTGTGCGCGGTTCTCTTACTCCCAAAATGTCCTCATAAGCATAAGAGTGACAAAAAGACAAGATAGAGTTAAATTGATTCGGGCACGCACCTTCGTATTACTTGGTCACTACCATGTTTCCATAAGTATGGATCATCCCATATGTATTGGTTCCCTAACCTCTTAAGTTTGTCCCTCTCGGCACGAGACAAGTTCTTTGGGATTTGTTTAGAAACTAAGTAATTGACAATATCGGCATACCATGGTTCTCCAAAGGCAATTGAGAAAAGTTGCTCATCCGGAAACTTTCACGCAGCAGGATAGTCTCCTTGTTCACGAGCAAGTCGGCTCAAATGATCCGCAACGGTGTTCTCAATCCCTTTCTTGTCTTTGATTTCAATATCAAACTCTTGCAAGAGTAAAATCCACCGTATGAGCCTCGGTTTCGCCTCTTTCTTTGTAAGCAAGTATCTAAGTGCTGCATGATCAGAAAAAACAACAACTTTTGTACCAATTAGATAAGAGCGAAACTTTTCTAAAGCAAAAACAATGGCTAATAACTCCTTTTCGGTGGTTGTGTAGTTTTGTTGAGCCTCATTCAACGTTCTAGAAGCATAATAGATAGCATGAGGAAGCCTCCCCACCCGTTGCCCAAGCACCGCACCAACCGCATAATCACTAGCATCACACATGAGTTCAAACGGCTTACTCCAATCCGGTGGTTTAATGATAGGGGCTGAAATCAAAAGTTCTTTCAAACGATTGAATGCCGCCATACATTTCTCATCAAAGTCAAAAACCACATCTTTTTGCAATAAGTTACATAGTGGTGACGCTATTTTGGAAAAGTCCTTGATGAACCTACGATAAAAACTGCATGACCAAGAAAAGAACGTATCTCCCTCACCGTAGTGGGAGGGGTTAAACACGAATAAGGTCTATCTTAGATTTATCAACTTCCAAACCTTTAGAAGATATTATATGGCCTAAAACTATGCCATGAGTTACCATGAAATGGCACTTCTCCCAATTTAGCACAAGATTTGTTTCAACACATCGTTCAAGGATTAGAGACAAATTGTTCAAGCAAAGGTCAAAAGAATCACCAAAGACACTAAAGTCATCCATGAACACTTCGATTATGTTTTCAACATATTAGAAAAGATACTTACCATACACCTTTGAAAAGTAGGCTGGAGCATTGCATAGGCCAAAAGGCATCCTTCTATAAGCAAAAGTACCGAAAGGACAAGTGAAAGTGGTTTTCTCTTGGTCCTCAGGTGCTATCACAATCGATTATAACACGAATAGCCATCAAGAAAGCAATAGTATGAGTGTCCACTAAACGTTCAAGCATTTGATCAATAAAAGGTAAAGGAAAGTGATCTTTTCTAGTGGTGGCATTCAATTTTCTATAATCAATACAAACCCTCCAACCGGTTTGAACACGAGTTGGGACAAGTTCATTCTTATCATTCTCCACCACCCCGTCACACCCGATTTCTTTGGTACCACTTGTCTGGGCTTACCCACTTGCTATCGGATATGGGGTAGATAACACCCACTTCCAAAAGCTTGAGTATCTCCTTTTTCACAACTTCCATCATTGGTGGATTCAAACGACGTTGCGCATCCCTTTTAGGCTTTGCATCATCCTCCAAGCAATTTTGTGCATACAAGCGGCGGGGCTAATACCCTTGATATCGGCAATTGTCCATCCTATGGCCGTCTTGTACTTCCTTAGCACCCTTAGAAGTTTTGCTCCTGTAAATCACTAAGCTTGTTAGAAACAATCACCGGTAACTCTTCATTATCACCCAAGTACAAGTACTTAAGGTGGTTGGGAAGAGGTTTCAATTCTAAAATCGGAGATTTAATAATTGAAGGTACAAGCTTTTCATCACTGCATGGTAAAGAAATAAAAGAGATATTATGAGTTTTCGGGCATTCTTGAAGTGAATTAAGATCACCAAGAGCTTCCTTGACTTCATTACCACACTCTACACCATTATCCATGGATGTAGTTAACACGGTTTCCAAAGCATCATCACCGTTTAATTCAAACATTTGTTGTGCCAATGTATCCATCACATCAATGGAGAAACAAGAGTGGACATCACTAGGATATCTCATCGTCTCGAAAATGTTGAAACGTATTATTTCTCCATCAAACTCCATAGTTAGCGTTCCCTTATCCACATCAATTATAGTTTTCGCCGTTTTCATGAAAGGACGCCCAAGAAGCAATGGAAGAGATGAGTCCGGTGAACTTGCATCCATCTCTAACACACAAAAGTCCATTGGAAATACAAGTTGATTAACTTTGCACAAGAACATCCTCAACAATACCCATCGGGTAAACATTAGAGCGATCGGCTAATTGCAATACAATTTCAGCCTTTTTAGAGGACCAAGATCAAGTGAATTATACATTGAGCAGGCATAACATTAACAGGCACCTAAGTCCAACATAGCTTTGTTAAAAGTTGTGTTACCAATTTTGACGAAATGTCGAAACTACTAGGATCCTTGCACTTAAGTGGGAGTTTGTGTTGTAAGATTGCCGAAGCATTCTCCCCCACACTAAGCACTTCATTACCTTTGAGCCTTTGTTTGTTGGTGCACAAGTCCTTCAACACCTTTGCATACTTTGGAACTTGCTTGATAGCATCAATGAGTGGTATGTTCACATGGATCTTTTTAAGAACGTCTAAAATCTCCTTTTCTAATTCCGCCTTCTTAGAACTTGCAAATCTGCGAGGAAAAGGTAAAGGAGGAACATAAGTAGAAGCCGGAGTTTTAGCGTTAGAAATAGGTACCTCGAGAAGTTTGGGGAGAATCCTCGACTTTCTCCTCCAAAACAGGTTCCTTTGGTGTCTCCATCTTGCCCGAATCAGCATCTTCGGGTTGCACAAGTTGTGTACCGCTTCTCAATGTAATTGCATTAACACCCTCTTTTGGGTTGATAGGTTGAGAAGGAAGTCTCCCACTATTTTGTGCCTTCAAATTGTTGATATCAACCGCCATGGAGCCCATTTGTGTTTGCAACTCCTTGATAGCACTCTTAGTCTCTTGTTGACTCTCCTTGAACATGGTGGAAATACCTTGCATAAAGTTTGAAGCTTTGCATCAATATCAGCACCTTGAGTTTGTGATTGTTGTGCTTGAGGTTGCTGAAATTGTTGCCTCGGCTGGAATTGTTGTTGTTGAGGTTGAAATCCACTTGAAGAGTTGAAGGTAGGTTGTTGAACGGCTCCTTGCTTGTTAACATAGCTAAAATTGGGGTGATCTCTCCATCCCGGATTGTAAGTGTTGGAGTAGGGATCATACTAGTCTTTGTTGATTTGGAAAGATCGCATTAGCTTGCTCGTCTTCATAAGATTGAGAAGAAGTTGGTACAACCGCATGCAACTTGTTGAAGCATTGCGTTCATGTTACCCATTTGTTGACGAAGTTCCTCCACCTCGCTCACTTCATTCACCCTTCTTAGAATCACATCCGAACCACGACTCAGAAATTGTTGTGAGTTCGCTGCCATGTTTTCAATCAACTCCCTAGCTTGTGCCACCGTCTTGCTAACTAGTGCACCACCACCCCGGACGTCAATAAGATTCCTATCACTAGATTGAAGTCCTTCATAGAAATATTGGATGATCATAGCGTCACTAAATTGGTGGTGAGGGCAGCTTGCAACCAATCTCTTGTACCGTTCCCAACATTCATATAAGGATTCTCCCACGTTTTGCTTCATCCCACAAATTTCTTTGCGAATTTGAGTAGCCTTTGATGCGGAAAATATCTTTCCAAAAGAGTTTCTTCAACCCATTCCATGTTGTGACACTTAGGGAGGTAAATAGTACAACCAATCCTTAGCACTATCCATTAAAGAGAAACGGAAAACCTTCAACATTGCACCATCCGCCTCAACATTTCTTTGGAAGCATAGCCGTGACAATGGTGTGGAAGTCCAAAAGATGTTTGTTAGGATCTTCATTCACCATGCCATGGAATTTTGGGTAATTCTCTAAGCAACCCGGCTTTATCTCAAAAGTAGAGTTCGTTTGAATACACCCACATTGTGTATCAAGCCTATGAGAGGCTAAGTCCTTGAGTGAACGATTTGCATCACCCATTTCTTCTTCTTCTCGTTGTCGGAAAATCTCTTCTCCTACTTCCTCCTCGTGCTCGTCCGTTGTGCCTTTACTTGGTTGGAGTATTGTGCAGCGTCTAGTAGCTATCCAGCACCTTGGATAATTCCAATCCTTAGTAGCCAGAGAGATTATGCACTGCAAACAATTCTACAAACAAGTGAGAAACAAGACAAGAAACGAAAAGCAAAGATAAAAGCGAGAAATTGTAAAAAGAAACTAAAAACTTAATAACAAGCCGTATGCCTCCCGACAACGCCAAAATTGATCGTGTGTCAATCCAGTCAAAAATTAATTTCACTTTCTTACGCACTAAATTTAAATGAAGCACAAGGTAAGGAAGAGTTCGTATCCACGAGAGAGCGTTTGTTGTTATGTAAATTTCGGTTTCTAAAATAACCCAAGGTATGTTTGTTGTTTAAGAAATAAAAGTAGTTGAAAGCAAAGTAAATAATTTGAGAAATCAATAAGGAGAAGATATTGGTCAAGGGATAGTATCATTCACAAACATGTATTTTCATCAATGATTAGAATTGGTATTTTAATCTCGTATTTATTAAAAGTCCTAGGATATCTTGATCGTAAGTATAACCCGTTAATTCCACTGTTTTCATCACAACCACATTAAAAGATGCATATGTGAATTCTTCGTAAAGCAACCTAAAGTGTAAAAGCACAATTAAGTTTAACTCCCTAAGAGCATTAAGTTTTATGGAATAAGACTCATCAATGCAAACGAATGTGTAAAAGCACTAGACGTTTTAACAAAAGTTATGATTCACTTGTGACTAATAGGATGTATCACTACAAGCACTAACCACAATTATGCTACTTAGAATCAGGGATAAACAACTTTTTCGTATTGAAAACCCTAATATAGCTCTAGAGATGAACACAAATCGGATTGATTCCGGACTCAACCTAACAAGTTTTCAAATCTTATAACACTATAAATTGTGAATCACAAACAATAAATACTGAGACAAAACTAATTCATTGAATCAAAAGCATGTTGAGAAATTAACTTTTATCCCATAACCAATAATATGTTTAGCTACTCATAGCTATGGAGTTCATCATCATCAATATTCAATAATAAACAAGGAAGAAGAAGAACAAAACCAAACCTAGAAGTGTAAACAAAAGTGGCCCTCCAAAAATTCCCAAAAAGATATGATAAGATTAGATATCCCATGTGTTGTAGAAAACCTCCCTTTTATAGCCTTTCTCTCCTTCCAATATTAGGTTTAGTCTTCAAAGTCCATTAGGTGAGAGTCCACCAAGCCCACAAGGATGAGAAACCCGTGTAGAAAATACGCCCAAACGGCCGCCGGAATCCTGGTATTGTGGCCGGAAATCGGCCGGAAAGTCGCCGGAAATCGGCTCCGGTGACTGGCAAAGTCTGCCCGGTCACCGGGTCAACGGGTCAGAACGGTCGGGTCAACGGGTCAAAGCGAATCGGGCGAGTCAACTCAGGTCAGACCGAGTTGTGTGAGTCAGGGCTGAGTCACTGTGTCAGATGTGGTCAGATGTAGCTGGTCTGACTGAACCTGACATGACCCAGGCTATTGCACTGGCCTGACCGTGTGTAGCACAATCCTTGTGCATTACTACCAGCCCTGATGGCTACACCTCTGATGCACCATCATTGTCTTCATTACTTCTCTGCCAGCCATCTTACAGTGCCTTCCCTGTAATCTGCTACATTCTCAAATCCCAGCCTGTAATTCAAGCTCAGTCTTTAGCTCAATGCAAACATCAGCCACAATCACCTTCTCTATAATTCATAGCATTAGCAATTCTTGCAATCATCACAATCCCCAAAATCAATCACACAGAGCAACACCATCTCCTCCCCGGCTTCTCCATTGCTTGGCTGCCTTAGCTTCCATCACTTCTAGCAAACCACAAAACCATCACAATCACCGGCTCAAGGCTTCAGTTGAGCCATCTCTACTGCAACTCAACCAAGCTGCTTGTTGCTCTTACTATACTCAGTTGCAGACTCAAACTCGAAGCCGCCGCCTTTAACTCCACATTCAAGGCTACCGAGATGCATTTCTAGCACCAAGCTGTCACATTCATTGCACAACCTCTCGATCCACGCCAACCTCCTCCAATTTCGATTTATTCCCCACCTGCAATGCATCTTGCTTATCTCAGCACTTAGCCCTTGCAGCTCTCAGTACACACTACCACATTGCACCACATTTCCTTAGACACCCAGCACCACACAGCATCCTGACACTTTAGCAATCATCAGCTCCACTCACTAGCTACAGCTACCACACACGACACAGCAATAGCTACTGGCAATTCCTTGTTTCCTGCCAGCTCCAACAGAACCAGCTCTGCCTGCAACCCAGCAATTACTCCATTCAGCATAAACTAACCCTGCAATGTAATTCAGATCACAGCTCCAATACCAGCACCTGAACCATCTTCCAAAGTCGACACTACAATCGATAGACTCCCAATTCGAAACCCATCTCCTTGCTTGCAGTTATCTCAGCATCACCTTCTTGCACATAAGATCATCACCTGCCACTGAAACCCATGCTCAGTTTAATGGTACCACCTATAGCTCAGTGCCTTGCTTCTCATTCTTGAGCCACTTCCACCAATTTCACCTTCTCTTCTCTCCCTGAATAAGCTTTTGCATTGCCTCACAAACTTGCCGAGTGCACAGCTGCGACTCTAGCACCACTCAATTCCACGATCTGCAATTTAACAACACCAGCACAGCCACAACCCTATTTCAACCTGCCATCACAGACTTCTCTTGCAAGCTCAAACACTAAGCAACTCAACACAGGGCTGCAATGCCATTCACCAGTTCCCATGAATATCAACACCGATTCAGAACCGACTCCATGTCAATCAGACTCAAATCGACACCAACTTCAAATCATTCATGGCAGCCAAATCAAAACCCCTAATTCATCAGAAACCCCTCTTCTCAGCTTGAATCTTCTCCCTGATGCTCAAACTCTTAATTCATCCTCATCAACCCAGGACCATCACCAGGGACAATTCAAACCAACTCCCATGTACAGCAAAGCACCACCAACATCTTGAGCAAACACCTCCCACAATTCCAGTTTGAGCCAAACCCATCTCATAGACAACACCAACATCCCTTACCCATTTCATCTCTAAATCTCTCCATTCATTTCTTTGTGATATCACCATGAGCTCAAAACCACTTCAATCTTGATTAAGAACCCTTGCTCAGTTTTAACAACTTCATCCCCCTCGGATCGAGACCCATCTTACTCGACACGGTGCTTCCATTTCGAACAACCCCCGCTTCATTCAAAATTCCCTTATTCTTCATCTCCTCGAGTTTCCTTCTCGATCTCTCGGCGTCACTTGGGCTCGACAATACTTCCCTCAATTTCTCCTCGGTCTTCATTGCAAATCGATCCGAATCCCGAGCAACATGATTCTCATTATCTTAAGCTTCATCTCCATCTTTTCTCGATATCATCTTCCTCGGTGATTTCTCAACATTTCGATTCTTCTTGTGCTCTCCATTTCCCAGGTCGGACCAGCAGCCACCACAGACAGCAGCAACTCTGTGGTTGCCATGTTCTTCCTCTCAGGTGCCGCCTCCTCTCATTCTTCAGGTGAAAGATAACATCGAAAGAGAAAACTCTCTCAGATTTCTAGGTCGTGTAGGAATGAGGCTGGATATAGCCACCCAGGCAAAGTGGTTAAGGGGTTATCTATGATGATTAAGACACCCCAAGAACTGATACGGGCCACCACCAATTACTTTGGCCTGTCGGTTCCGAGTGTAACCGACCCCTAATTCTTAGCTCCTTGTCGCGTTTGACTGCTCCACAAATAGTTCGCTTTGTGAGATGACAATTTCGCCCTTTGGCCCAATTTGGACAATTTCTTCTTCTTTTCCTCCGTGCGACTCCATTGCACCTGATAACTCAAAAGCAAACATAAGATACATAATTCACACGAAAAATAGCAAAGAAAGCATAAACTCTATATAGTAAATACGGTGTATTCTACACCTATCAGTTACTCTCTAAAAGGAACATGTTCTCTCCTGAATTTCAAGGATCTCAATGTCTTTTTCTCTAATGTCTCAATAGGTTGTTATCCCTAGCATTCCAATTTTTATCTTTTCGGTGAGAAACAGTATGTAAACTTAGCTAACCGGATACCAAGTGACACTAGAAGTTTCAAAAGTGCAACTAAAAAGTTCTTCCCCACCCCCAAACTTAAATATAACATTGTCCTCAATGTTTCTAGTGAAAGAGCAGTACCAAAAATAACACGAGGAGAAGTTGGAAAGATAGTACCTGGGTGAAGAGAGATATCAAAAACTAATATACAACATACAATCGCCTCGATGGTCAATCAAGGGTAAACAGGGTCCTCCGGGAGGGACCTCCTCAACATCACACCGTAGGAAAGGGCTCTAAAAGGGTTTCAATCTCGACCGTTAACCTTCGAAGAACTATTACCGTCCGGTGCCTCGATCTCAACGACTCCATGAGGAAATACGGTGCGAACAATAAAAGGACCCGTCCACCGAGAACGTAATTTCCCATGGAAAATATGCAAGCGGGTATCATACAGAAGAACTTTTTGACCTGGAGAAAATGACTTCCGTAAAATATTTCTATCATGCGCAAGTTTCATTTTGTTCTTATACTCCTTCGCACTATCGTAAGCATCTATACGAATCTCGTCCAACTCATTGAGCCGGAGTTTCCTATGGGCTCTGCCTTGTCAAGTGAAAAATTTAGGCTGTTTAACAGCCCAATAAGCTCTATGTTCTAACTCAACAGGTAAATGACATGCCTTGCCATAAACAAACCGATAAGGCGACATTCCAATAGGGGTTTTAAACGCAGATGCGGTAAGCCCATAAGGCATCGATAAGCCTAGACGACCGGTCTTTCCGATTAGGATTAACTGTTTTCTCTAATATACGTTTTATCTCCCTATTAGAAACCTCTACTTGACCACTAGTCATGTGGATGATACGGGGTAGCTACCTTATGTGTAATACCATATTTCTTCATCAGAAGCCTAAAAGGTCCATTGCAAAAGTGCGACCCTCCATCACTAATTATAGCTCGCGGTGTACCAAAACGTGTAAGTATATTATTTTTCAAGAACTCAATCACAACCCTATGGTCATTGGTTTTACACGCAACCGCCTCAATCCAATTAGAGACATAGTCTACAGCGACAAGGATGTATAAATTACCAAAAGAATTGGGAAACGGACCCATAAAGTCAATGCCCCACACATCAAAGACCTCAACGATTAAAATAGGGTTCAAGGGCATCATGTTCCTACGGGAAATGGTTCCTAATCTCTGGCAACGTTCACAAGTAAGACAAGAATCGGGGAGTCTTTAAACAACGAAGGCCAGTAGAATCCACACTGCAATATCTTAGCAGCAGTTTTCTTAGCACTAAAGTGACCCCCACAAGCATGATCATGACAAAAGGAAATAATCTTTGGACTGGTCACTCTCGGGTATACATCTCCTAATAATGCAGTGCCGGACAATACTTAAATAAATAAGGATCATCCCAAAAGAAGTGCTTAACCTCGGCTAAAAACCTAGAATGATCTTGTTTACCCCAATGTTGGGGCATTCTACCAGTAACAAGATAGTTCACTATATTTGCATACCAAGGTGATTGGGAAACAGAGAACAATTGTTCATCAGGAAAGCTATCCCTTATATGAAGGGAATCATCAGGGGAACTAACAACTAGCCTAGACAAGTGGTCTGCTACTACATTTTCTGCACCCTTTGTGTCTCTAATGTCTGGACAAAATTCTTGTAATAAAAGGATCCATCTAATCAATCTAGGTTTGGTATCCTTCTTAGACAAAAGGTATTTCAAAGCAGCATGATCAGTATAGATTACGATCTTAGAACCTAAGAGATAGGGTCTAAACTTGTCTAAGGCAAACACAATGGCTAACAGTTCCTTCTCCGTAGTGGTATAGTTCAACTGGGCATCATTTAGAATTTTGCTAGCATAGTAAATCACATGAAGTAATTTGTTTTCTCGCTGACCTAGCACAACACCAATAGCATAATCTGAAGCATCGCACGTGATCTCAAAGGGTGGGTTCCAGTTAGGTTCCTGGACTATGGGGCGGTAGTGAGTAAAGTCTTAAGCTTCTCAAAAGCCTCTAAACAAGCATCATCAAAGACAAACTTAACATCTTTTGCAAGCAAATTGCAAAGAGGTCTAGAAATCAAGCTAAAATCCTTAATGAATCGACGATAAGAACTCGCATGCCCTAAGAATGACCTAATATCTTTTACGGTTTTGGGACTGTAAAGTCTTAATAAGGTCAACTTTGGCTTTATCTACCTCTATACCCTTAGAGGATACGATATGCCCTAAAACAATTCCTGATTGAACCATGAAATGACATTTCTCCCAATTAAGCACTAGATTCTTTTCCTTACATCTAGTCAACACTAATGACAAATGATGCAAGCACTCATCGAAAGACGAACCAAACACTGAAAAATCATCCATAAAGACCTCCAAGAACCGCTCTACCATATCTGAAAATATGCTCATCATGCAACGCTGAAAAGTTGCAGGGGCGTTACATAGCCGAAAGGCATGCGTCTATACGCAAAGGTACCAAAGGGACAGGTAAAAGTGGTTTTCTCCTGGTCTTCAGGGCAATAACGATCTGATTATAGCCAGTGTCCGTCTAAAAAGCGATAACGACTATGTCCACTAATCTCTCTAGCATCTGGTCGATGAAGGGAAGGGAAAGTGGTCCTTCCTAGTGACCTTGTTCAATTTCCTATAGTCAATATAAACACGCCAACCCGTGGTCACTCGGGTTGGGATTAACTCATTGTTATCATTACGGACTACGGTAATACAGTTTCTTGGGAACAACCTGAACGGGGCTGACCCACTTTATGTCTGAAATGGGGTAGATAATGCATCTAACAACTTAAGAACCTCGGTTCGAACTACTTCTTTCATATTGGGGTTTAGTCGACGTTGCATCTCCCTAGAAGGTTTGGTATCTTCCTCTAAATAAATCGATGCATACAAACCGTAGGACTTATACCCTTAATGTCTGCTATGGTCCACCCTAAAGCTTCCTTGTTGCTTTGAAGGACGGATACTAGCCTACTTTCCTGATCACTATCCAAGTCGGAAGCAATAATCACCGGTAAAGTCTCGAAGGGCCTAAAAACACATACTTTAGGGTATCTGGTAATGGTTTTAGGTCCAACTTAGGAGGCTCTTCTAACGAAGGAACTAGGGTAGACTTAGAAACGGGTAGAGTTCGAACTTGGGTTTCCGACCATTACTAGTGTCTATCAAAGGGTTGAATCTAACAAGGCATTCACCTCATTAATCACATCATCATCATCAAAATCAATCCCAAAGTGAGCTAGGCATTTCTCTAATGGATCTTCTAACAAAGTGTTTGGTAATGACTCCTCGACTAATGTTCCTATCATGTTCACCTCTTCTATGCTTGAGTCATCTAGTTCGGAGGGTAGCTTACTAATATGGAAAACGTTCACTCAATATTCATATTACCAAAAGACAAATTCATAATACCAGTTAAACGGTTAATGATCGCATTGGATGTGGCTAAAAACGGGCGACCTAAAATTACCGGTATTTGGTTCTGCAGGTCGGGACAGGTTGGGTATCTAGGATAACAAAATCCACCTAGGATAAATAAACTTGTCGACCTCTATGAGAAAATCCTCGATCACACCCCGAGGAATTTTAACGGACCTATCGACTAACCGAAGAGTCATTTGGGTAGGTTTCATCTCACCAAGTCCTAGCTTAAGGTACACATGGTATGGAAGTAAGTTCACATTGGCTCCTAAGTCAAGCAAAGCTTTCTCAACACGGTATTTACCTATTGTGCAAGAAATGATAGGGGACCCTGGGTCCTTATACTTAGGAGTAGTGGTATTACAATAATGGAACTCACGTGACTAGCTAGGAAGGCTTTCTTACAACACTAAGCTTACGCTTTCGTGTACACAAGTCCTTAAGAAACTTGGCATAAGCGGGAATCTGCAATCGCATCCAACAATGGGAGGTTGATAGTAACACCGCAAAAACCTCCAATATATCACTAAAGTTCGACCCCCTCTTAGTTGGAACTAGCAGCTGTGGGAATGGGGCTCTTGGAACAAAGCCTGGCTCAATATGACCCCCATTGGTCTCTTTAGAGACTCTATCGATCTCCTCATCATTTTACGGCTCGGAAGGGTGAACTACGGCATGTTCACTATCGGGCATGGCGACCTTATTGTCAACTTTCTTCCCACTCCTAAGGGTTGTAATAGAATTCATGTGATTGTACGATTTCTCTCCTTTAGGGTTAGGATTAGTATGACTAGGGAACCTTCCATCTTCTCTCTCACTAAGGAACTTAGCAATTTGGCCGACTTGAAGTTCTAATTTAGCAAGGGACTAGGGAATTATTCTTAAAATTCTGCTTGGTTTCCTCTTGAAAATTACCACAGCTCTTTACTAACATTTCCTGGCTCTGTGCTAACATATCACGGCTCTTTTTTAGTATACTAAAAGATTCCTCTAGGCTAGTCATTCTATTCTCGGAAGGGTTAAAACCGGGTTTGACACAAGAATTCTTATTATAACCAAAACACAGGGGAGGTGAGAATTACTAGACCGACCTTGATTCTAGCCCTTAGACCAAGAGAAATTAGGATGGTTTCTCCAACCAGGGTTGTAGGTCTCTGAGTATGGGTCGAACTTCTGACGATTCTCGAACCTAGCATTGTTATAGATAGCATGAGCTTGCTCTTCATTAACCTGACCTTCCCAAAATGAGTTATCGGGCTCTATTCCACAACTAGATACTTGAGAGGTTCTATTAGGTTCACCAAGGGACCTATTTTTAGACGACCCATTTCCAAAGCTTCTAACCTTCGGACAAAGCGACAAACTTAGCATCGACCGAAGCTTGTGTCTACCACATTGGTGCCACTTCTATTGACCAGGAGTCTTTTAGGGGGTTCAACACAAGACTCCCACTGTTGGGATTTCTCAGCAACATCTCCTAAGAAGGTAAAGGCATCCTCATCACTTTTATTAGTAACTCACCAGCACACATAGACTCGACCATGGCTTTGGTCGAATAGTCTAAACCATCATAAATAATCCCTACAAGTTTCATCTTATCGAATCCATGGTGAGGACAACTTGAGATAGGAGATCATTGAATCTCTCTAAAAACCTATAAAGAGACTCTCCCTCTTGTTGCACACTAGCACTAATTTTTCGCCCTAACAACTGCAGTTTTATGCTTAGGGTAGAATTTCATATAGAAAGCGACAATAAGTTCTGCCATGTTTCAATGGATCCATATGGTAAGTTGTTTAGCCAGGTCTTGGCTTTATCTTTTAAGGAAAAGGGGAACATCTTAAGTTTCAAAACTTCATCAGTAAGGTCTTTTATTCTAACTGTCCCACAAATTTCCTCAAAGTCCCTAATATGAAAATAAGGGTTCTCATCATCTTTTCCTAAGAATATAGGGATCATCCCAAGGATACTAGCTTTTATCTCAAAGTTAGCCGTATTGGTTGGAAATTTAATGCATGAAGCTCGGTTGGTCCCGATTGGGAACATGTAATCTTTCAAAGTTGCCATCGTTGGCACAATCAAGTACTTCCTCACTAAGAGACAGATTTTCAAAACTGAAGTTTCCAAAAATCAGGGCTCTCAAAAGAAGAGACTTCGAGTTCCCGCCTTCACAAGAAGAACTACTAGGTTTGTCACTAATCAAACGACCTAGAGTGTTTCTTTTCCAAGCCCGTTCTTTAAAGACCTCGGGCATACACTAAAAAAAAATAAAACAAAAAGAAAAATCCTAAAAGGAAGGGAAGTTCTATGCAAGCACAAACAAGGCTGACTCCACCACAACAAACCTAATGATATCTAGCAAACAAAAAGCATGATGGCTCCACTTAGATTGTTTTCTAGACTAGCTTCTAATCGTTCGAAAGGGAATTCATTACAATTTAAGCAAACCCCTCTAGATCAATCCGAGTCAAAGTAAGTTGAATCAAGGCGAGGGAAGCTCAGTGGAGCTTTGATACCCAAGGCCTTACCGCTATTACAAAGCGGCGCAGTCACGCATTCAACTTCACGAGACCATCATGAACTTCAAAGTATGCTAAAAGAGTAACCAATATTTTTCGGAAGACTTTCCTACTAAGCTCGTTACCCTATCGGTCTCGTTCTATTCCAAATTTTAAGGCTTAGGTTCGCGTTAAGTATTATTTTCCTAAGGCGGGCAAGAAGAGAACGGTGACGAAATCCGAACCCTTATCTTATATGGCCAGTCCTTGCCCTTTACTAGGAAATTAAAAACAACCGTTTTCAGGTCCTCAGCATATATTCACACGAAGGAAGACAGTAACTCGCTAGCAGGGGATTCGCGAGTGTTTCGACAAACTTACCTACCGTACCAGACGGGGGATGAACCGTTGTAGTCGACTCGGGCCACGACTCCTATATCATGTACGAACCCGAGGGGCCGAGGTGATATCGTAATCACCGTCCTTCTCTGCAAACAGTTTAATATTTAATACTACCCTTCCGTAGGGTTTAAAAAAATAAAGGAATGTCCAAATGTCCAAATGTCCAAGTCCAAAAAGTAAAAGAAAAGGAAAGTCTAAAAAAATAAAAATATCTAAAAAAATAAATAAAAATGCCTCTCTTTTTTTTTTTCTCTTTTATAAAAAAATCTTCTTCTTTCGCTCCTTTCGCTTTGTCTTTAACTCCAAATCTTTAAGTATCCACCAAAAGCTTTGGCAAATTTTTCTTTCGCTCCAAATCCCAAAATCTGAAAGGAAAAGACAAAAACCCAAAAACGTAAAGAAGAACAAATAAATAAAAACCTAAAAGAAAATCTAAAAAACTCTAGCCTAAAGACAAGTCCGCGTCGCAGCGGCGCCAAAAATTGATGTGACTCAATAATGTTGTAGTAATAAGGTTCGTTGAGACTTGTGAAAGCAAAAGATTTTATACTTATAAAAATTAATAATAAAGAAAAATTAACACAAAATTGTTTCAAGATATGAGAGAATAACCAAGACACTGATTCCACTATTACACATGAATGAATAACGGTAAATAACCCAAAACTCTAATTATCTTTTAAATCCTTTGTTTCTTAATTCACAAATAATCGACAAATTCTCAAAAATTAATTGTATCCCTAAGAACAAATTATCTTAATACAAAGCATAACCTATCTAATTGAATCACAACTAATGAAAAGAATTTTGCGAACAATTTAAAACTCTGCAAAAGCAGTGATTGAGTGAATTATAATTTATAAATTAGAGAAAATAGAATAGTTACCACTTATTCATGCGTAAATAGCTTCCTCATTGCCTTGGTTATGGGAGAATTAGCCGCTCATCATGTTGGAAACACGCTCAAATTTCATTTTTATAGCTCAAAGGAGGTGTACAAATTATGAAATGGAGAAAAATAATGAAAATCGGGTTTGTAACAGTTTTATTTGTTACAAACCGATCTGTTACAGAAAGCGATAAAATCAAAGTGTCGTTGTCACTTTCGTTTTAAGACTGCCTATAAACTACGACCCCAAAATACGACGGTCTGGCGTGCGTTGATGTTCTTCGTGTTCTTCAATGGCAGCAGCAGCAGCAGAATACTTCCAATTCGATTTTTATTGCTCTGTGGTTCTCCAAAACTCTCCCAATCTCTCTCTCCGGCTCTCTTCCACCCCAAGACCCCTTTTATACTCCACAACGACAAGAATCTTCCCTCATAATCACCAAATATCTCCTCATTAAAACAAATATTTTCCACGGGATTATTTCCTGTTATTTCTTTTTCACGCGTCAAGTTGCTTCAAATCTCGATATTTATCTTCTACACGTTCCTTCTGCAGCATAGCACACTCCAAACACGAGAAAACTCGTACAAACCCGTGATTATCTCAACAGCACACGTACTCGCCCTGTTTTCTTCTGTTGGATTATCTAGCCAAAATTAACAGAAACGAACAACCATACCACGCCTGTTACGCTCAATCAAACCATTCCAAAGAAAATCAGCCATTGAATCTCTCTAGAACAGCTCCAAAATCCGAACCAAAAACTGGTTCGTTGCTGCCATAGTTTCCCGCCAAAAGCTTATTTTCAAATTGTTGAAGATGACTGCCCCTTATCCTGTTCTGGGGTGCGAATAGCAGGTGCCTCCTTGGGATGCCCCTTAGTAATTGGGTTATCCCTTATCCAAAGTGGGAGTCCGAATATCAAATGTCCTCCGGGGGTGTTCCGAGCAACTTTTCGAGCCGATTTTTCAAAAAAATATTTATTTCCAAAAATACCTAAAAATACATAAAAACACAATATTAGTACAAAAATCGAGTTCCAACAATACCAACACTGAGGACAATTGGACACAAAAATGTGTCTATCAACGCATATCATTAAAAGAGGGTCGGACAACAAGCCCCTTCAAATATTCATTTTCGCATCCTTTGCTTGCAAATGATGGATTGTACCTACAGGACAAACAAATACAATATGTCGTTGTTCAACATCGTGGGGCAAACATTGGACAAGGTATCATTCACATTGTCTTGGTGTTTAATGGAAAACGAGAGGGATTACAATTATATTTGGGCATTACGACAATTGAAATTATTATTCCGGGAAAATCATCTTTCGAGGGTCATCATAACCGATCAAGATGACGCTTTAATGAATGATAAGATGAACCAATGAAGATGGTCCTTGACACCGAGATTCCAGACGATGTCTTCGAAGATATTCGCGAAAGGCTCAAAGGTTCCGCAATTGTTGAAAAGGGATGAAAATAGATTATGATATCATCTTTAACCAAAATTACTCCATTCCATGTTTTTTAGTATGTTTTAATTTAAAGTTGCAAATCCAATGTAATAGATTACTTAGGAATGAAATAAAAGAGCATTCTGAATGGATTTATAATCAATACCTGCATTGTAGTTTAATCCAAACCAATGCCGGTTTTCTGGAAAAACTATCCAAATGTAAGAAAATCAGAACTCTAGCATAGATTCAATTAATATTTCAATGCCAGTACTGTCCAAATTCTATACATGAACTTGGACCCTTTCATCCCCCTTTTCCTGCATGGTTTTAGAAAAAAACATTCAGTGCCGGTACAGGTGGCGGCATGGAATTATAATTCCTTTTCACGCCGTAAACAGTTCCGGCGCTGTAGAACCTAAACGTTTCAATGCCGGAACCTTTGGTGTAAAGAAAACTTACAAAGAAAACATTTCACTAGAAATGTAAACATGTTCAACATAAACCAAACAATTAGATTATGCTTAAATGTTCTTAATCCAGGTATCATTCTACCAAAAGTAAACCAAACAACTAAAGAGTAAATCATGAGGTACAAACAAAAACAAGTTCGGAATTGTTCAAAACGTAACAACCACCATCCAAATGAAGAAACACGACTAAAGAGTTAATCACTTGGTCTTTTGCTTCTTGTGGACCGCCACCTTCCTCGTTTCCCCTAACAAAGATTTTGCACATGGGTCTTCAATTTTATCAAGCTTTTCCTCGACTTCCTTCATTTCTTAAAGGGATATCACCTCTCCTTCCTCGTACTTGCAACCAAACATCTTCTTCAACTTGCCAAGCCGACGCCGCTAGTTTCATACATCCAACACATAATTAGTATATATATGCTAATATAAGATTATGTGTACATTAAACGACTAAGCAATTAACAATACTTACTAGCAATCCAAGAGTCTTATTAAGTTGGGCTATTGTAGGTGGTGCCTCTGTAGGAGTTGGAACAGGAGGGTTTTTCTGGGGTGGAACTTGGACGTCGTCCGGGCGCACGACAAAAGGATGTGACTAGGGCTGTCAACGGTAGCTATCGAAACGGATATGGCCTCTACCATATCCATTACCGATAAGATTACCGGATATCCGATATCCGATAATATCCGACGGATATTCAAAAATATTTTCGTTATCCGTTCCGATAATAATGTCGGTTATCCGATAATATCCGGTAATATCCGGTAGTAATTCATTATAATAAAAATAATTTAAGTTCTTTTTTAGTCTTTCTCTAATTTCATAAATTACAAAAAAATCAAAGGAACCCTAAGGAAATTCGACTAAACAAAACCAAATACCTTGATCAAATGCACAAATTTGACTTTCAAATTATTATATTAAATTAGATTTAAATAAAACTCAAATCTTCTCCATCAATATTGAAAATTCTCCGCTTTTCTCACAACTAATAAAACTAGTTGTGTTTTTGTTCTTCCATAATATTTTTATTTCTACCACTCTTCACATACTACCAAGCTAACAACTAAATATATTACTCAAACAAAAAAATATAAAAAAATTTGCATATGCATTCTTTAACGGATATCGGATATTATCCTATAGGATAATACCTTTTCCGTATCCGTTTCGTTAAAGTAAGAATATCCGATAAGGTATCCGTATCCGATATCCGTTATCCGAAATTTCGGATAATATCCTAACGATTCGGATGGACTTGGACGGATATCGAATATTCGGTTATCCATTGACAGCCCTAGATGTGACCATTCCGGGTAATAAAACATGTAGTCGGGATGAGCTTCATCACCGTTTTCTGCAAGTTCCCAGTTACTAATATCTACCAAATGACGTGGTTCCCTATCCCTCCAATGTGTTGGTTCTGGAATTGGATCATACTCTACCCTCAACTTCAGCTTAGTTGAAAAGCTCTATGAACGGTCAACTTCGTACCTTTCAAGAGAGGCTGTCTCGGGATAAGGTAATTGCTTATATCCAAGTTGCCGCATAACACGTCGGGGATCAGCCATAATGTATCCTTTTGGGTGGAATAGTGGTCCATTATAAAATGCAACGTTATTAAACCTCACAATTTGGTGGTTTTCTCTAGTCTCCTTGTAAGGGTCGAACACAACGTCTTTGGTATCCATCGCGTCCAGAGCCAATCTCATATTTATCAGTCGACGATTGTTAATGGGCTTCGGAATATTGTTGAACTCGTATCTCTTAGCTCTAGGCGCCTCGGGTTCGGGAATGTTTGCGATCTTCAAGAAGGGGTAGTCCGTGAACAATGTTAGGAAGTGTTCATAATCCCACACCTATACCAATGTGGAATAATACATATAAGAAGCAGTAATTTTGTTTTTAAGTTCATAATAAGGGTATATGTGAATAATATACATAAGAACATAAGTTTAAAAACAAAATTACCTGGAGTAGAGTGAAATTCCCAACAAATTGGTTTGTAACAGCCTTAAAAGCCCTTCTCTTCTCCGCCATCAAATGTGCCATTACCACGGTGCCCCAAGAATAGTTATAGACATCTTCCAACGGATCCAAGTACTGAAGGAGGTTTGCACTAACCCTATTTCCATTAGTGTCAGAGAATACCTTAGTGGCCAAGATGAATAACAGGTATGCAACGGCTGTATAACGAATTTGTGCAGGGTCCCATCCATCCTTCAAACTTCTTGCCTTTGTGTTTTCAAAGGTCTTCTTAAGCAGCGTTAGCTTGATTGTCTTTGTCCTACTAGCCTTAGATACATAGAAGCTTTCCACAGAAGTTTTGTAGCCCCAACCAAATAGCTTGTTAGTCAGAGCGTGCAACTTCGACAATTCTAGGTACGTACACTTATCTCCTTCTACAATTGATTTGCCGATAACATTCAAGCCTAGAATGTTCTGAGCATCATCAAGGATCAAGGTCATCTCCCCAAACGGGAAGTGTATGGTATCAGTTTCACCATGATACCTTTCGACGAAGCAATTGACTATCACAGAATCACACTTCACATAATTATCAACAAAAGCATATAAACCAGAATCCCTTACTAATGTTTGGACCTATTCACATTCCGTAGATAAATCCCAATGAGACGCGTCTTGGTTTCGGCAAACACGCACAGCCTTCTTATGATCCTACAATTAGGAGACAATAATTAAGAGATTTTTTTTACATAAATACACAACAATACATATGCACAAAATAAAAAATTCTTACATAGGTTTGATAGATAGTACGAGCCCACGTGTCCTTGTATCCAAATAGCATTCTCGGATCCTAAGCTTCACCCCAAACTCTACCACGACCAAGGTCAGGTATCATGTCATCAATGTGAGGAAGGTGCGAACCTTTAACTTTTACTTTGCCTTTGCCCTTGTCTTTCGTCGGTTGTTGACTTGGACCACCGTCTTCCTCTAAAACCTGGCTTTGCGTTGTTAATTGACTTTGATCAACCTCATTATCTTCCTCCTCACTTTCCTCTTTATCTTGCTCATCATCATCTGGCTCATTGTGCTCAATTGTTCCAGTAGGTTCACGGATTACGAGTCGACTACAGTCACCACTCTCCCATTGTTTCCCTCTATTAGAGCATGCCCCCAAATAATTGTTGCGACCTTGTTCTTTCCCTCGAGGAGGTAGAGACTGAGGAGTACCAAGACCGTCCTTCTTTCTTTTCTTAATGCCAGCATCTTTAGTTTTTCCTTTATTAGCTTCCTTGGCTCTAGACCTATATCAAAAGACACACGAAATGAATATAAGACAACTCACTTTCATATTTGATGCCGGCATAGATATCCTGAAAAACGACATAGAATAATCAGTACCGGTATTGTCTACAATAATTATTCTACAATGTCGGGACCAATAAACGACATAGTAATCTAACAAAATAACTGTGCCGGGACACAATGTCGGTATTCACGAATAATTGTATATGATGCCGGTAGTCTTAGGTAACTCCAAAGAAGTTCCTGGATACCAAATGAGCACTTCAATATAGAGATAAGAATTTATATCCATGCCGTAACCAAGTACCGGCATCGTATTGAACCTTAATTCTATGCCGGTACTGATAACAAATTTCTAGGGTTTCTTGTATACTAAAAGTGGACTGCCGGCATAACCAAATAAACTTAATTCAATGTCTTGACATACTACCGGTATTGTATTCAACCAAAAATCAATGCCGGGACAAAACATTCAGTTTCAGGTGTTTCTGTAACTCCATACCGGCATAGTATTCATACTAAAATCAACGCCGTAACCCTATACCGGCATTATCTTCAACCTAAATTAAATGCCGAAACTCACTGAAACTCAACTATTTGAGTTAGGGTTCGCGATTCTAACCTAAACCCACTGTTGTAAATCGATTCAAACACTTATAAACCAGTTCAAAATCACTTACCTTCTCACAGAAGCCATGTTTACGAGAGGTTTTCCGAGTTCTCCTTTTCTTCTTCGGCAATCCGATTGATTCTTTCTTGTTGTTTTTGTTGAACAATCGATTGGGAATTTGATTTATTTCGAGGAGGCATGATTATAGATAGATTGGGGTAATCGGCGAAGATATTTTTGAATCGACGATGAAGAACGATGAAGAAGATGAAGAATTTTTTTTCCAAACCCTAAGAAGAGTGCCAGAACATAATGAATGGGGGGATACTAATTTTGGTTTTGATTTTAAGTTTTTATTTTGTGGGAAGGGTACTATAGTCTTTTGATAATGTTTTTAATTAACCAAAGGGTATTTTAGTACTTTCGCACCCAGAAAACACCCCTTAGCAGATACTATTGGTTGGGGGAAGTAATTTATATCCCCCAATTAGTTTCAAGTATCCCCCAATCACGCGTTCTTTGGAAAACCCCTAGAATTATTTATTAGATTACCTCATTCAAATTGAGGGTTTGGATTGTTACATGACAAAAGTGGTAGATAAACACACCCTTCTGTTTCATCATTGTACATTGCACACTGATACAACCAATCTAAAATGTAAATTCTTTGATCTACACGAAACCAAGAAAAATGGAAAAGACTAATCTGAGTAATGGTATTTTGATTAATCTTCAACCATTTAGAGGCTTCTTCTTCGGTAAGATAAAATCCGCTGTAGATGTAGTTTCCGCTAATCATTGTAATCACGATCTATTCCGATAGCCATTGATCTTCTTTGTATAGATCCTGATCGTCGTCACGTCGGGATTGATCGCCTTCAAAGATATGCTGAAATCTCTCTTTGGATTTCAATATAAGAGCCCAAAGGCTATAATAAAATGTCCTAATGGCGATTAGAATTGAAAGTACTATAATGCATGAAATAGCCATTTTATACAGAAGAACAGAAACATAAAAGTAAATTCTAAAACCTAAACACTAAATCACAAAGTGTAGAATCTAATAGCCGATGTTCATAAAAATATTGTGTATAATCTTATACATTTTCAAGATATGACATGTCTCATAGGCCATTGTATCATTGTTACTCAACATAATAAAATACAACCCTATGACAGCCAAGGGATTATGTAAGTCATTCAAGACATACATAAACATAATTCCTAACATGTTTAGGAATAGGAGTATTACATACTTCATACGTGATTTCCACCACGATCTTATAAAGTAGTCAAATCCTGCAATTATGTTAACTGAATCGACCATTAGATTCAATTCTTATAGCTTGGATCGCACCGAACACAGATTGTTAGATCTTTTCGTGTTTACCCGCTCTGATACCAATTGAAAAGGCGAGGGTACCCAAATATACCTCAAGCTAAAACTTTTCCTACCTATAAGTCCTTTCTCTGAAAGTGATTGTCTATGGACATAGTCGAGAAAATACAACTAATCGGTTCACACTTCGTGTGATCGTCTATGGATACGAGATCGAGATAATACAACGACGAAGTATGTTACTTGGTAAAAAGGTTCGGACTTAACCAAACACAATATGATTCACTTATCAAAGAAATAGGAATTAACGTTTGTGTAATTTACTTTAATTATAATAAAACAATTATAATGCGGAAATATAAAGTAAATGACACGGCAATATTTTGTTAACAAGGAAACCGCAAATGCAGAAAAAACCCTGGGACCTTGTCCAGAATTGAATACTCTCAGGACTAGGCCGTTACACAAAATTACACCTAACTTCGTATAGTTGAGACCAAGCAACTAAACCTATAGTTCACCTAGTTCCGTCTGTATTCCCACGCCTCCGACCTAAGTCACGTACTTGGAACAATTCTTTTGGTTCGTATTCCAAACAGTAAAGGAGCAACAAATCTGTTTGGTATCAACTCTATTCAACCAAGTGATATAAGTTGGAAAAAGGCTCTTCTGTTTATCTTAACATAAACTCCTTCTTCAGTTCCTTAGATCTATCTTATGTTCATTAACCGAAGATATCGTTTAAGATTAAGCCAACAACACTCTTAATCCAAAGAATTGTGTTGATGCCGATCTACTCAATTAATCAATCCAATCTATTACAAGGATAAACCGATTATTAATTGGATCCTCCTTTAACGAAATAAGTATTGTGCACACCAAAGATTATGAACCCACAAATCATAAATCTTCAATATCTTCTTTGTCTTCAAATCTTCTTAGATCTTCAATAAACACCTGCACACAATCACTTGAATCTCTTGTGATCAATCACGCAAAGAGCCGAGTCTGTTAACAATGGATTATCACAAGACCGTCTTTAGAACTAACAACAGTCTAAAGATCCATGTCGAAACTCTGAACTAGTTTGAGTGAATCTTATATCAGAAGAGAAGATTCTCAAGCATAAACAAACTAGGTGCAATCAAAGTTCAACCACCGTTAGTCAATCAAATCAATGAAAACAAAAGATAAACCCAATTATCTAGTTTCCCACCAACGATACTAATAGAGCTTCTCAATCCCAAAGAAGACTTTAAACTGAGCGGCCGTAAGAGATTTCTCCTAATTAGGTTACTCTCCTCTCTGAATAGGCGGCTTCACCAGTAACAGCACAACAAGAGGTATTTTGCTGTTACAAAGGATTAGTTTGCAAGAAAGGCAAACTTCAAGTATTTATAGACAAGGAAGTTTGGACACCAAGGAATTTCCAAAACCGAAAATATTCTTAAGATATTCATTAAAGCACAAATTCGGTTTCCATAATTCCTGGAAATGCTCTGTCCAAAAATAATGATCAAAATCTCTCAGAAAATCTCTAATTAGTAAATGCACATTACTAATTCTTATTTCCCTACAAATGAAGTTAATAACCTTAATCAAAAGATTCTTAACTTATTTATGTTTCGATCCTGGGATTCTCTTCCCTTAGCTATTAAGGAATAACTTTGAACAATCAAATAATAAAAATTCATAGCACGTGTTCAAAGTATGTCGACATCTTAACTTTGTAAGTTCTCTTTCACACTTACAACCTTGAAACCGATTTGCCACACTTCCAAACAAGTTTAGAATTGGTTCATCTGACTTTCAAGAACTATGCGATTGATCAAATAACATTCAATCACAAATCATGGGTTTAACGGTTCTACCAAAACAAGTTTCGGTTCTACCTTCCATATGAGTACTGTGCATAGTCACACTAGCTTCCCAAAATTCGGTTGACTAGGTACTAGGGTCGGTTCCCCACATATATATGGTATCTAACTTATATTTGTTGCACATGTCCATAGGATCGGTTCCCCTTTGCCTAAAAACGTGTTGCACATGTTCATAGGATCGGTTCCCCTTTCTGCTATAAACCTTATTGCACCTCATACAAGGATCGGTTCCCCTTTGTGATGTACTGCACCTCTTACTAGGATCGGTTCCCCTTTCCCATATTTGGTCAAACATAAAATCACAAACCCGATCATACCATCTCAGGTGATTACTTAAGATCGGTTTCACTAATAATAGTCATACTAATACATAAGTCAGGCCTTTGTGAATAGTTTTACCAAGAACACAACAAGTCATGAACGATATGCAATGAATAACAATCCCAATAACGCCTAGCGATTTCCTTTTCGATTCACAAACAAGTTTATGAACTTACTTCCTTAGAACACATGTAAAACATTGTTCCCTAGGATGAAATCCTCACATCATACCCATACATAATCACAATATCATTCAAATGATTATGGCGATGTCTTATCTACAAAGTTTAATGGTTAAGCAATAAACCTCGTATTGTATTCCTTAATACTATGTCTATCTAGAGTTCAAATATGCTTAGCAGTTTTGTTTTCAATATGCACGACTTGAAAGATATGTTAGGGAATGAAACAATTCAAGTCAAATATCACTAACCTCAAGTGGAAGGATGATTGTTGTCGTTGTAGCTCCTTGCTTCTTCACATCTTCAAGTCTTCGCAATACTTGTAAAGTATCATTATCCTAATACTTTCAAGCTAACCTATACGAAGTTGACTCTAGTACATAATCAAGCAACTCTTAACATGAGTTTTGATTCACTAAAATATGACAACCAAACTTGACATACCAACGCTTGGTGGGTTCAACCGAGCTATGCTCTAACAAAACTATCACCTAAAATTATTGGGTTCCGGAAATACTTGATGAATTATAACCCATTTCATTCACAAGGAAATTCATAATCCCCATAATCTTCTTTTCAGAAGCCAGCATACAGCTCGGATGCTTCATAAATGTTGTATGAATGTGATCTTCAAACCAACCCCATCTCTTGTAAACATCCATCTTTTTTCTCCAATTGGATTCGCTCATTGATGTCAATGCACTATAGCACTGAGAAATTTGTTTTGTAAATGATCGAATCCCATATCTTTAACCTTTTCAACAATATCTTTCAATCTATTGTCCGTAAATGCTCTTGGTTGTTGGATTAGATAGTTAGAAATATTAACTTGAGGGACACCTTCATTTCTCAAAAGATCTACATTGACAATCACTCTTTTAACCTGAATTGTATAGAGAATCCAGGAATTTCGCTTCAACATTTTAATGACGTATTGGTATGAAAATCTTAGAGAGAAGTATGAAAATCCAAAATATTGTAAACCTAAGAAATTTATAGCATCTGGAAATCAGATGAGGCAAGTTGTCTCGACTCTAGAGACACGAACTTGTAGACAGGCCAAAATCCCTAGGGTTCTGCCGATTCAATAAGTTATTGGCAACCTGCCGGATAAAACCCCATACACTACATAAATGGTGTGTTTGGTTATTGTAATTCCAAATGAATCTTGTTGTTGAGACCGCAAACCAAATAGTTTTGGGGCTACACCAGTGACCAAAATATGGATATGGGGTTAAACCCCTACAATTTTACAAGATTGTAGACCCATCTTAAGCCTATTGGAACAGGTTGTTTATTTATTTCTAACTCGTCTGGATCTGAGTCATCTAGATCTGACTTGTTATATATGACTCAAAAGTTATAAATTAGCAGAATTATCAGAAAGTATTTGAATTAGTCAGATATATGCTTAACGAGTCAGATACAAAATGATAGCCGACTCAAATAGCCCGAGTTGAACCAAAAATCGAGTCATACGTAAAAAAAACGAAAAAACTAAAAATGCCCTTGTTATTTTGAAATTTGTTAAAGTGGTTTATGTTAGTTTTTCCATCTAGTGTTAGTTAAGAGTAATTTACTTTACATATTTACCCTTTACTTATTGCCACATTGATTTTCTACATCATTTTCCAGGTTCGTCGAGTCCGGTTCAGTTCGTCACATTATTTCCCAAAAAGGGTTCATCATTTCAAGTTTTTTGAGGTTTTTCGTTGGTGTAAAATCGACCTTCTGTAAGATCATGACAACGCTTTCAGGTTCGTCGAGCCCGGTTCAGGATCGTTACACCAAGGAGATCATTTACCCTCCCCACCAATGAGATGTAGTTCAGGGGTAAATATGACTTTTTATTGGAAAGATAACTGCCACCTAGCGCTTAACTGTAGGGGTACTTTATAAACAAAAAAGCCCAGAAATCAACAACAACAAAAAAAAAAAGTTCAAAGGTTGAATTTGTCATTTCAATAGGTGTGTCATTTGATGGTAAATAGCTAAAAATGCAACGGATTTTCATTTCATCTCACTACTATTGGGCAGACTAATTAAATTAATACATTGGGCTATTCAGCCATTAGAGGGGGCTAAGAAATTTAAGTGGTCAAAATAAGTTTTTGGGGTGGGCTATATAGCACACCCTAACCACCCCCTCCGTCACGACTCACTAGGTCTGACCCTGCAAGTGTTATTCAGGCTTTCAAAAAGGGTTATTGGAAGTACATAAGGCTACTGTGGTTGATATCACTTGGGATTTTTCTTATCTCAGGTAATGTGGGTGATAGCTTCCTTAATTTGTTGATGGATTGTTCTTAACATATCATTTAACCTGATCGATCAAAAAAAAAAAAAAAAAAATCATTTATTTTGATCAATCTTAAGTAATAACCGACACATCAGATTATTAATGGCTTCTCTTATATATAACTCATATATTTATCAATCATAATCCAAAAAGTTTAAACTGAAAAACAAAAAATCTTTATTTTGCGATCCATAAAGGCTTATAAACAACTATTATGCTTTACGGTCGCAGATCCACGACATAGTTTTATACTTGATAATAACAGTAGCGCTCTTAATTGGATGATCTGGATCCTCGGATACTTTATTCTTCGTCTCCTTTGCGTCCTCCACCTGTACCTTTGCCTCCTCCTCCACCTTTACCTTTACCTTTGCCTCTTCCAACACTCGCTTCGACAGAGACACCCACCTCTTCGTCGGAAAGAAGTTCCCTTACGCTTGGATTATGTGGTTCACTGAATGTCATTTCTGCAAATAATATTTATGAAAATAAGCTTAAAATTTAACGATGTCATCGATCAAATATATTTTTTTTAAATATATATGCAAAATAGTAAATTAAACATGCCTATATTATCAAAACAAACAAAGGGGGCTACATATATTTGTGCGGAATCTGCATGATATGCACTTTTCACATGGACATTATTTGTAACAACAATCATATTGTTACGTGATTACTAATTGATTAAATACTCACGAGCAGTAAATGACGCCATGATAATCATGACAAAGAAAAAGATGGTGGAAAAAATGTTAATAAAATTTCTCGCCATTCTGAAATTTCCCGCACTCTCTCCTTCTAAAGGAAGGGTATATATTTTGATATGTTAATTAGATTCAACTTAATGTTGTATTTATACATTCGGACATTGCTTCAGCTGGAATGATGACAGCTGCTCTTTGGGAAATTGTGCAAAGCACGTCTCACATGAACTATACTATTATAATACTGGACAAAATCTTCAAAATATCTGAGAGATGGGAGCGCACTATGCCTACTTGGTATTTCCACTCAAAATGTCCAACATTGCTGATAGGGGTATAGATTACCAAATCCCACGTACGACCTGACGTCAGATTACTATCCTATATCCTATATGGGATATCTTTCCTAGTGTCTGGTATCCTTATTAGTAGCCATGTCTTATATGAAATTTGGTACCTTCCCTGATAATCTGGTACCCGCTAACATCCATGATAATGTCTGTGAACCAGGACAGATATGTCATCATTAGAGATGACTTTGTAATCAATGGTATTTGGTCAAAGATACGCATGTTACAGTCTGTTATTAGCCTCCTGGACTGTTCTGGTTATAGATAAATTGACAGGTTTATGTTTTCCCTAAAATTTAATAGCCTAGCCTGGTACCCGGCCTGATACCCGTTTGAATTTCTTAAGAGTTTTAGTTTTATGTTGAAGTAAATTCTTATGTGTTTTGGTTATATTTTTTAATATTTTTATATATCATTTGATCTTTAACAAATGAGTAAAAAAAACTAGCTGGAATCCTAGCAACATGTTGGGCTCCAACACCTTTCTGTATCATAATCCCTAATTTGTGAAAAAAGAAATTACATGCCTTTGCATAACATCGAACGTAAGCAAATTATTATGCAATCTCCTCAAGAAAAACAACTATATCATCGCCTCATCGCCTAGTTCACCAAACGTCGAAAGCAAAAGTGGCAAAACCATAGACTTGAGCCAAGCATTTGTCAAAGTATTTTTTGTATTTAATTTTTTGTGTTTAATCAAAATATTTATTTTCATATCTGTTCTGCATTTAGAAGATTAATCACTTAAGATTGTTTTAAACTATCATTCCAACATAAATTAAATCAGTTATTACAAAGCTTTAAAAGTACGTACAAAAAAAAAATGTAGCTTGTTTAGCCTTTCTGGCCTGGTTAATAGAATGCGCTTTGGGCAGAAATCAGACTTCACAATAAGGGTGGGTTTGTTCACAGAATTCACGATTTCGATGAATTTATAATCCCATGGGATTATAGATTCTGGAGTTCATGTAAATCCTTCGTGTGTTTGGTAGCTCAGTTAATTAAAATTCCTAGGTTCATAGAATTCTCTTATTTTAAAGTCCATGTACTGTTTCGCATTACCCTCAAAATCTTAAAATTATATATATATATATATATATATATATATATATATATATATATAAGGAAGTTAAAAAAATTGAGCCCAAAATATCTTGATAAGTTTCCTAGCAAATCTTAGGCAGGAGGGATCAGACTCCATATGGAGGATTTGCTGGAAAGTGATTCACGTAGGAAACGTGATTCTAGGGATTTGGGTAACCAAACGTACCGAGGGAAACATAACATGGAAATAATCGTTTGGTCTTTTTTTAGGTGGTCCCAAGACTATTTGGTCCAGCGAGAAAAGTCGTTTCCTATTTGGTTCATAATTATTTAAAGATATTAAGTGGACAAAAATAACCTTCCTCACTGTTTCAGCTTTAATTTTCGTACTTTTCTATCCCTATAATTATTTGAGTTCATGTTCTATGATGAACTCTGAACTTCCTCTTATTTCCTTACAAGAGTTCATTCTCTTTGATGAACTATCAGGCGTTGGTCATGATTATGTAGATCTGAGTTCATAAAAATGGGGAAATAACCGAGTTCATTCTTTAAAGTGAAACACCCAATAAAACTTCCACTATTTATGACAAAAAACAGAGTTCATTCTTTCTAATGAACACACAACAAAACAAACTAAAAATCAAACTATGACCGAGTTCATTCTATAAAATGAACACCCAATAAAACTTCCATTATTATGAACAAAAAACAGAGTTCATTCTTTCAAATGAACACCTAATAAAAGAAACCACAATTGGGGGATACCAAAAATTGGGGGATACTCAAAAAAAAAAATTATAAATTAATTTGAAACACCCCTTATCAATTTTTTTTTGGTAATGACTAAATTATCCCTAAGTATCCCCCAAATGTGTTGAGACTTACATTTTGATTTTATAGTGTCCCCAAACATCTAAACTTCAGTCAGCGTTGTGTTTAACCAAAAAGCTATACCGACTAAATCCGTCGGCATTGGATCATTGTCGGTATTGCATTCATATAGAAACCAATGCCAACAATTACATTCAAAACTAATTCCGATCCAGTAACAAATTCATGGACTAGATTTTGTGCCCGTGCTACGCACCGGGCGGACTCGAAACCATCCTACGCACCGTGCTTAGGATTTTTGATTTGGTGTGGTTCGGCTTCGCCTCGCCCAGTCCTGATGCATGGTTGGCTCAGCTTCGCCCCGTCCCAATGCATGCTTAGAATTTTTGATTTGGTGTGGCTCCGCTTCGCCTCGCCCCGTCCCAATGCATGTCTGACTCAGCTTCGCCTCGACCCATCCCAATGCATGCCTGGAAAGCTTCGCCTCGCCCCATCCCGATGCGTGCTTGGCTCGGCTTCGCCTCGCCCCGTCCCGATGCATGCTTAGTATATTTGATTTGGTGTGGCTCGGCTTCGCCTCGCCCCATCCCAATGCATGCTTGGCTCAACTATTGATGCAGTAAGATAATTTTGCAGCTGAAATGATGAAGCAAATTTGTATAAGCCAAAAACTAAACAAATGGATTCAAAAAGCTAGAGTGCAAACACACAGATATGCAACAACCTAGGAGGAAAAAAAAAACAAAAAAAACAATGCAGTACATTTTCTTATTATAACTTACCTGAACTACGCACTATCTTAGATCATTCACTCTTGGCACATTACACCTAGCACATCCAAACTAAATTAAACAAAATGGCTACAATAAGCTGGAGTGTTAACCTAAATAAAAGTCTCAAACACACAGAAATGCAACAGCCTAGGAGGAAAAAAAAAAAAACAATGCAGACATGCAATACATTTTTTTATTACAACTTACCTGAACTACGTACTATTTTAGATCATTCAGGCTTAGCACATTCCAAGATTTAGTTTTCAACTTTTCATGCCAAAAATTGTACCTGCAAAATTAAACTACACAATCAAAATAAAACCCTAGCCAAGCCCGTGGAACATAAATCAATAGAGAAAAAAAATCGGAAAAAGCAGAGAAACCCCAAAAATCAAGAATCGTTAATTCTGATGTAAGGCATCTCAGCAAAAATGGCATTGGCATTGCCATTTTGACTTCCTTTAAGAATGGTCTATAATGCCAAAGGTAGAAACATCCTCTTCATGTTTCACCCATTCATGTGATGGTTAATATTTTTAATCCATCTAAAACTTTCACCGCATCTTTTATTCAACAAACCTGTTATATAATTGTTAGTCATGGAATTAGTATCAGTGCTATATTATTAAGGTCCTTGTCATTCCCTATCAATTCCCTAGTATTAGTTTTATAGGTCAAGTGCCAAATAGTATCAATACCATAATCAAGGGGTAGAGAACTTCACATAGACCCTATACACCTGACGATCTCATATGGTTTGAGCACTGCAAATAGTATACATGTTGTATCCAAAAAACATAAATATCATACATTATACAATGATATCAGCAAAGAAATGACGAATTGTTACCCGGAAAACCGAAAACCAATCCTATCTGGCACTTAACTCTCGTCTCATACAACAACCCTTTCTTCTATGGTGCTTGTAATGATAACATATTACCAAATTTATCTCTATCGCTGCTTGATAGTACTTACAGAGAGCAGAAAAATATTTCATATGCTATGGATAATGCGTAAGGATATCAACACCCTCATCGCATCACCTTAAAAATAAGGATTGGCACCATTGTTCACATCTACAACCCATCGGGCAACCAACTGTAGAATGCAACAACTCTGCACAGGTTACAGAGACGGATGTACCTACTCCAGGGAAAGACATATTAGTTATGGACATAACCTCTGTGCAACTGAAAAAATATATGCAAAATGTCCAACAGAATATACAGTTATATTTATTGAGAAGGAAGGAGATGAAGAAAAAATTCAAAATTAGATCAGCACGCCACATCTTAATACAGAAAACTATTTATATGCACCAGCTTTTAACGGTTTAATACCCTCAGGCTTCAACAGAAGATTGATAGATCCTTTAAAAATGCACTTCACATCAAATTTTACTCCATCAAGTCCGGCTGCTGCCGAATACTGGTGTAGTTCATTGAGGAACCCAATAGAATCGACATATATGAAATGGTAGAACAAACCACATACATGAACCGGAAGAATAAAACCTAAACAGAATTTACCTGATTCACCTGATTCATAATTAATAGGTCAGTCCTTGTATGATTTTAGGGTTTTGTTTCTCCCTTTCCTTATCTTTTACCTGTAAACGAAAAAACACAAAAAAAAAGAAGACCAAAATTAGATATAGCTCAAAATTGGGTTAAGATGTAAAAGAGAGGGGGCATGAATGGTTTTAGATTCTGCAGGAGATAGATTAGGATGAGAGTGATGTGTAGGTGGCGGAGAAGATAGGTGGAGGCGGACATAACTAGCTTGAATAGCTGAAGAGGATTAAGCAAACCAAACGTATACCAAAGGATGATGGTTGCAATACAAAACAAAACAATAATTAACTGGTAAAATAAACTCATTATCATCCTGGACTGCGGCACCTTTGCTGCTCGAGTTTGTAAACATAATAAAGAAAACAACCTGAAAAGAGATTAGAGCAGGTTAAGAGATCAGAAAATCAATATAAAATCAAAAACATTCAAATCATGAGTCGGATCAAAGACGCAGGATTTTGATCAAACATCATGCTATGGTTTTTCTCTTTTAGGGTTTGCTGCAGTTTTCTATTATAGGCGTGAAAGAGAAAGCCTTTTTCATATGTTTTTGTGTTTGCCAAAATATATTTAGTGTTACATTCATATTATTTGAGGAAAAGTGGAATGGAGATTTTTCAAGGGGGCGCTGACGCTCACCCAAAGGTGGGTATTCTCACCGCGCAACGCATGGCCTCGCATGGCTTAGGGCTTTAAAGGGGTTGATTACTTTCATTGTGGAAGTGATAATAGAGACCGCATATCAAATCAATTAATTAAGAAAGGGATAAGGACAGACGGAAGTTAAAGCTGTAACCATGAGCAGACATACGTGTTTATTAGCCATTATAATCCTGGCTTGATTGGGTATACTCAAACTAATTGGGGTATACCCAATTTTAAAGGGACACTTTTTGTGGGTTTTAGGGGGAGTCCTAATGGGTAACTTACAAAACTACCATTTTCCTTTAAAAACCTATTACCATAAATCATTTTTAATCTTTTCATTTCATTTTCTTCTCCTCCACAAACCTCCCGGCACCATCACCCCCACCACCACCAAAACTCGTCGATCAATTCGTTAAAATCGTCGATTCGAAAACTCCGATTAATCTTCATCAATGGATCCACCACGGAAGAAGGCAACTCGTATGAAAGAAACTAATAGAAAACCCAATGAATATAACCCTGGAATTGCAAGTTTGGTTGCTAAGAAAGTAAAGAAAAAAAACGGTTGAAGAAGAAGAAATTGACCCCGCTGAAACACGTGAAATGATGCGATTAAGAAAGTAAGGGCCCACTTAAAATCACTCCAGTACTTCAATTTCATGTTTGCATGTCAAATTAGTTCAGAAAATTCGAATTTGTGAATTGGCAGTTGCGACGCTGGCAAGGTTTTTTGTTATCGACCTTTTCGGGTTTTCATAGTTAGGGTTTGGTCGGGAGGGTATAAGGTTGAAGAACTTGCCAGCTGTATAGTTTCTGTAACTGCTACTAGCAGGGCCGACAGGTTATTCATCTGTATACCATTTCGGCGTCTTTTTTTTTTTTTTTTTTTTTTTTTTTTTTTTTTTTTTTTTTTAATGAAGCCGAAATCTTATTATTGTTTACCCTTCCGGCTACTTGTTTAGAATGTTTCCTGATGCCTAGAATTTTTGCGTCCGGAAGGTATTTATATAAAACATTAAAATTTGTTTGTCGGTGGCGATGTGTGGGAAATGGACCTTTCCGACCAGTTTAGTGAAAAATCCTATATTTTTTTTTTGTGAGCCGGAAGGCTATTTTGATGATACACTGCCGGCTTTGGCTTAGCCGGCACTCATCTTTTGGTCGATCTTTCCGGCGGATATCTGGTTGGCAGCTTATTCAAAGTTGACCCTGCCAGCGGAAGAGCGATCGGCAACTTATTCAAAGTTGACCATTAAATGGATATCCTGGTCGGAATTATTCAAACTACGACCTTGCCGGCCTTATGCATTTTCAAAACCAAAATTTTTGGATCGAAATCGAACTCATAAGACGGATCAAAAGGTTAATCTACTGAATTCATAATTTGAAAATTTTAATCTAAACTCAATTAATTAACCTAATCAGAATTTTAGTGCTAATTAACCAAGGGCATATTAGCCATTTAGAAAAAACAAGGTTAATGGGTGGCTTGGTTTTACTTCAAAATGACCCGATTTTATCTTATTGGGTATATCCCAATTAGTTTGGGTATACCCCAATCAAACCAGGATTATAATTCCTTTGGAACTAACCACGTTCATTCCCCATGCACCCACATTTGATACTTTTGGTTTCTTTTCCATTACGTGATTTGTCATTACTTGATTCCTCATTTAAACCAGAAAAAGATAACGGAAGAAATTTACAATCTCTCTGAAGCTTTGAACGAAATTAGTGTCTTTTAGGTTTTTGTTTTTAGTATAGGGTGAAGGAGAGTATTGTCATTTCATCTCAAAAAAAAAAAAACCCCTTAACCAAAATCCAGCCCCATATAACCATATGTATCCCCCAATTTGTAAGAGTATCCCCCAATTGTGGGTTCTAATAAAAACCAGAACTAAAACATAGTTCATTCTTTTAAATGAACACCTAATCAATGTTCATTATTATGAACAAAAAAAGAGTTCATTCTTCCAAATGAACACCCAAGCAAAACAAACTAAATTAAGACTAAAATAGAGTTCATTCTTACAAATGAATTCATTATCTTCATCGTCATCTTTAACAACAACAGCAACAACATAGAAAAAAGAAAAAAAAAAACCCTTCGCCGTTCATCATCATTTTCATCATCAGCAGCAAAAAAAAATAAAAATGGAGAGAAGAGAGAAACTAGATCTAAAATTAAAGAAGAGAGAGAAAGTGAATATGTAAATAAGATATTTTCTAATGATTTTTTCTATATACATGGTCCCAAATTAAAGGGTATTTCTGCCGCTATAAAAAAAAATTACATCACCCATGACGTCATCCCACATGAGTATTGTCCACCTTAGGACCAAATAATAATATTTAGGACCAGACAAACAGTTGACTGGGTAAACTGGACCGAACTAACTCTAATATATTATTATTAAGACTAATTGGTATTTCCTATAAACATAATTCCACCAAATCCCCTGAACCCATAAATCACACTTTTAAAATTCTACATCCAGGCCCACCATAAATGTCTTTACTTGACTGCCTAGACAGACGATTTTTTAGGAACCATTCTTTGGGGACCATGGTTTTTTTGAGGGGACCATGGTTTCAATTTTAGGAGGACATTTATAAGTAAAGTGAAGCCACCCTTATCCACATATTTTAGTTAATAACCAAATGCCCTTATATAATTTTATTTTTTTTAAAAAAATAAAAAATTAATTTTTAATTTTTTTTTCAAAAATTTTGTTCTTTTTTTTTTTAATTAGCTTTGGTTCGACAAGAATAAATTCGCAAGTATTTTTCTCGCACCCTTTAGCGATATGTAAATTCGGAGGTTCCACAAATGATGGTTATTTTCAATGATGTTGTAGTAATAGGTTCGTTCAAGACTTGTGAAAGCAGATTATTTAGACTTAATTTTCGTAAATAAAAATAACAAGCTCAATTAAAAAGTTGTTTGGAAATTATGGAGAGGCTGGGGCTAGGATTCCGCTATTTACCAATTTCAAAGTGATACTAATTACAATCATGCAATTTCACACGTTTAATTTGATTCTCAACTATTGCAAAATTAGATTTTTTAGAAACAACAAATGTTAATCCAAAGCATGGGATATCAAAACCCTAGGGCAAGCATATTCCATCAATAGAAAATACAATTGTTTAACAAAAATCATAAAGTCTATTTTCAATCTAGGCAAATAATCATAATTAAAAATTGCACAAATTAAATAATTAAGAATTACCACTTTTCATTGGCAAGATAGCTTCCTCCGTCGTCCCAGTAATGGGGTCTAGCTCATCATGTTGGAAACACGCTCAAAACTCATTTTTATTGCTCAAAGGAGGTGTACAAATGATGAAATGGAGAAAAATGATGAAAATCGGGTGTTTGCAACGATTATAAGTGTTGCAAACACTGTTACAAATATGGTTGAAAACCGTTACTTCTTTTAAGTCTGCCTCCGTATTACGACCCACAGAGAAGTGTCGTTGTCACTGTAGAACAACGACGGTTCCCTGTGCGTTGATGTTCTTCGTGTTCTTCCTTCACAGCAGCAGCAGCAGAATTGTGTAACTCGATTTTTATCGCTCTGTTCTTCTCCCCCAACTCTCTCCCTCCATTCTAATCGACTACAACATATTATATACTCCTCCATGCAGCATAATCACGTGTCATAACTTCACATAATCTTCCATCAATCGGCAGTGAAGAAAAAATATTCTCGGGAATATTTTCTTCCCAGATTTATCTCCTGACGCGTTTAGTTTCTCCCAGCACGCTCCAATATTGTTCAGTTATAGTAAACCACGGTGCAAACACACACCAGCAGTTGAATCTCACGGGAAATCTTCAAACAACTCGTGACTGTCCGAGTAAAACTTCCGCCTTTGTTTTGCTTTGCTTCACGTTTTCTAGCCAATTCTAGTCGAAAAGAAAACCCATACCAGCCCTGTTAGGTCAATTAAAACAAACCCAACCAATCTCAGCCCATTGAGTCTCCCTCTAGCACATCAAAAATTCGAACCAAAAATCTGCCATTGAAAGACCCATTTTCCCGCCAAAAATATTTTCAAACGAAGGTGATGAGGTTGCCCCTTATCCAGCTGCTTGGGTGCGAATATCCTGAGGGTGCCCCTTAGTAATTAGGTTACCCCTTATCCAAAGCGGAGTCCGAATATCAAATGTCCTCCGGGGTGTTCCGCGCAACTTTTCGGTGAATTTTCCAAAAATATTTATTTACAAAAATACCTACAAACACACAAAATACTATAATAAGGACAAAAATGAGTACTAACAAAACGAAACATTGAGGACAAATTAGACACATAAATGCGTCTATCAAATACCCCCAAACTTATTATTTGCTAGTCCTCGAGCAAATTTATTCTAGAAAATAAAAATCATTTGAACCCCTAGGTGGCCCTAGTGGCGGAGTGTTGTCTCCGAGGGTTTACCAGAGGTGTACCCACAAAACCTTTACTCCAGACCCTAGCTATCTACGCAAAACCTTGGAAGGCACTAAAGAATCTCCTTGGTTGGCATACTTATTGACTAAAGGAGGAAGTACCACGATGCGAAATTCCAATTCTTTGTACACTTTGCACTCAAGCATACTAAAATTCATATAAAGTGACAGCTCTACTCGGATAGTCGCACTATGGACATCAATACCCTGAGTCAAAACTAATCACATGGATAGATCAAGAAGATGGGTATAGAGAAAAACATAGATAGTTTTGATGTTTACTAAGTGAATGGTGTTTCCCATATCTCGTCTCAAGGCCTCCGCCAAAATGAACCTATCCTAATGGACCGAGATACTAGTTCGACTAATATCAACACACCGGCATATACAAGGGAACCAGGTGGTCGATAATCCTAACTCTAGGTCAACACAACTGGCATATACAAGGGTTCCAAAGTCGACTTTATTGAATTTATTCCTGTTGGTCTAATGGTCTGGTCTCAATTTTTTTTTTTTTTTTACTTTTTTTTTCACTTTTTTTTCAAATTTTTTTTTTTTTTTTTTTTTTTTTTTTTTTTTGTATCTCAATCACTCTAATTCACCCTAGCATTGGTAACAACTTGATTCGTGGGCCCCACCTAATCACTTAAAGAAACATAGTTTAAAAACAAAACAAAATAAAAACAGAAGTGAAAAGGACTCAACGAGATATGGTGAAACTATCATGTTATTTCTAACACCTGAACTCTGTGCTTTTATGAATAGACTCTTTAGATGTTGCCATCTAATCAGATTGGTTCCTCAACTCCTACAACCAAAATGCTTCCATCCACTTAGATTGGTTAGTGCCATCCTTAATAAGCATAAATTTCTAGGCTCTGGAGTTTAATTATCGCAACTAAAAAGTTTCTCCCATACCCCCAAACTTAAATCTAACATTGTCCTCAATGTTCTAAAGATAAAATTGAAAGCATGAACAAGGAGAAACTGTTACCACTTGAAGAAAAGAGATAAGGAAAGATATTACCGTGTTGCATGAGCATGGGTTACCTCCCAAGGAGTGCTAAGTTTAAAGTCTTCAGCCAGACATCAAATACCTCAAAAAGGATCTTCACCTTCCAAAGTCATACACCAATAGCCGAAATAGTTGTGGGTCCATAAGACCAAATAGGGCTAACACCAATATCGTTCAACCCGCACCGGTTCAAATAAATGAATAGAAGGAGCACATCCTCATCTAAGGTTTTGTCAAGACAACTAGGTTCATCTCGGGTAGCATAATTGAGCTTCATATGTGTATCTTGATAAATAGATTCATCCGAAAAAACGGGTCTCTAATACACAGGTTACCTCCCGGACCGTGCTCGGGAGGATCGGGTTCTTGAGTCCGAATAGACTCGAGTAATATCTCGAGACGCACAAAGCTCGAGTCCCAAGTTAGGGACTTCATTAGGGATACAAGACGATCACTAGAGTCATCATTACCCCCAAACTTAGGGTGAACAAAATCCTCAGATAGACCAAAATCTATGGGATGGATTCTAGGGTCCATAAAGTCAGCACAATAACTAGCTTGTTTGGGAGACTGGTCATCTAAACGAACAACATCATCATATAAGGGATTATCAAAGAAAATCTCTAATATAGGCTCATCAACTAAGGTGTTCGTCATGGTTACCTCCTCCGAGGCACTGAAAGATTCATCAAATAATGGATTATCAAACATAGTGTAGGCTAAAGGATCAGGAACTAGAGTGCTAATCATGTTCACCACTTCTAAATCATCTATCTCAGAAGGTTGTCTAGTAACATTAAAGACATTTAGTTCAGTGGTCATATTACCAAAGGATATGTTCATAAGCCCAAATCCTACGGATTGATGACAAAATAAGTTAGCTTGCTAAAAATGGGCGACCTAGAATCACCGGGATTTGAGCACTTGGGTCTGAACAGGTTGGGTGTCTAGAACAACGAAATCCACTTTGGATAAATAAACTTATCAACATCAATCGAACATCCTCTATGACACCACGAGGAACTTTGACAGACCTATCAGCTAATTGAAGTGTCATTTTGGTCGATTTCAACTTACCAAGACCCAGCTGGGTGTATACATGATACGGGAGTAAGTTAACACTAGATCCTAAGTCAAGTAAAGCTTTGTCGACCATGTGATTACCAATCGCACAAGAAATGGTGGGGCATCCAGGGTCCTTATACTTAGGGGTGTTTGGTTCAAGAATGGAACTTACTTGACCACTAAAAGGCTTTCTTTTGGACATTAAGCTTACTCTTTCGTGTACAAAGATCTTTAAGGAACTTGGCATAAGCAGGCATCTGCCTAATTGCTTCTAATAAAGGAATGTTAATGTTTACCTGCTTAAATGTTTCCATTATCTCATTGAAAGTCGACTCCTTCTTTGTTGGTGCTAACAAGCTGCGGATATGGGGCTCTAGGCATAAAGGTAGTCCTATCGAGAATTTCTTGGGACTCCTTAGGGATTGTTTCGGTTTCCTCGGCCTACGGGTTCCTCTTGGGCCGTAGAATGCGGAACTACGTATGTCCACTAGGCATGGCTACCTTATTGTCTACCGTTTTACCGCTCCTAAGGGTTTTTATCGAGTTCACATGGTTTGATGATTCCTCACCAACTAAAGATATTTGATGGACCCCCCTAGGATTGGGTTGAGATTGACTAGGAAACTTACCTTCTTCTCTCTCACTTAAATACTTAGCTATTTGGCCGACTTGAAGTTCTAATTTAGCAAGAGTCTGGGAATTATCCTTATGGTTCTGCCGGTTTCTTGTTGAAAGCTAAGGTGGTTGGTGATAACATATCATGGTTCTTTACTAACATAGTAAGAGCTTCTTCTAAGGTAGAGATCTTTTTCTCAGAAGTGTTCTGAAACTGGGTTTGACCTGAAGGGTTCTGAGTATAACCAAAACACGGGGGAGGCTGAGAATTACTAGACTGTCCTTGATTCAGGCCCTTAGACCAAGAAAAATTAGGATGGTTTCCCCAACCAGGGTTGTAGGTCTCTGAGTATGGGTCAAACTTTTGACGGTTCTCAAACCTAGCGTTGTTATAGGCAGCATGGGCTTGTTCTTCACTAACATGACCTTCCCAAAATGAGTTATCGGGCTCTATTCCACAACTAGAGACTTGAGAGGCTTTATTAGGTTCAACAAGGGACCTATTTTTAGATCGACCCATTTCCAAAGCTTCTAACCTTCTAGACAAAAGCAAAGAAACTTAACATCGACTCGAAACTTGTATCTACCACATTGGTGCCATTTCTATTGACCAAGAGTCTTTTAGGGGGTTCAACACAAGGCTCCCACTTTGTTGGGATTTTTCGGCGATAGTTCCTAAGAAGGTAAAAGCATCATCGGCAGTTTATTTGTGAATTCACCGACACATAGACTCGACCATGGATTTAGTCGAATAGTCTAAACCATTATAAATAATCTCCACAAGTTTCATCTTATCAAATCCATGGTGAGGACACTGGGGATAGGAGATCATTGAATCTCTCTAAAAACCTATAAAGAGACTCTCCCTCTTGTTGCACACTAGCACTAATTTCCCCCCTAGCAGTGCAGTTTTATGCTTAGGGTAGAATTTCATATAGAAAGGCTGCGATCATTTCTGCCATGTTTCAATGGATCCGGATGGTAGGTTGTTCAGCCAGTCTTGGCTTTATCTCTCAAGGAAAAGGGAAAAATCTTAAGTTTCAAGACTTCATCAGTAAGGTCTTTTATTCTAACTGTCCCGCAAATTTCCTCAAAGTCCCTAATATGAAAATAAGGGTTCTCATCATCTTTTCCTAAGAATATAGGGATCATCCGAAGAAGACTAGGTTTTATCTAGAAATTAGCCGTATTGGTGGCAATTTAATACACGAAGCTCGGTTGGTCCTAGTTGGGAACATGTAATCTTTCAAAGTAGCCATCATTTTGCAAGTACTAGGGGTACTTTCCTCACAAAGAGACAAATTCTCAAAACGAAGTTTCCAAAACGGGGCTCTCAAAAGAAGAGTCTTCGAGTTCCCGCCTTCACAAGAAGAACTACTAGGTTTGTCACTAATCAAACGACCTAGAGTGTTTCTTTTCCAAGCCCGTTCTTTAAAGACCTCGGGCATACACTAAAAAAAATAAAACAAAAAGAAAAATCCTAAAAGGAAGGAAGTTCTATGCAAGCACAAACAAAGCCGACTCCACCACAACAAACCTAATGATATCTAGCAAACAAAAAGCATGATGGCTCCACTTAGATTGTTTTCTAGACCAGCTTCTAATCGTCCGAAAGGGAATTCGTTACAATTTAAGCAAACCCCTCTGGATCAATCCGAGTCAAAGTAAGTTAAATCAAGGCGAGGAAGCTCGGTGGAGCTTTGATACCCAAGGCCTTACCGCTATTACAAGGCGGCGCAGTCACGCATTCAGCTTCACAGAGCCCATCATGAACTTCAAAGTATGCTAAAAGAGTAACCTATATTTTTTTTAGACTTTCCTACTAAGCTCGTTACCCTATCGGTCTCGTTCTATTCCAAATTTTAAGGCTTAGGTTCGCGTTAAGTATTGTTTTCCTAAGGCGGGCAAGAAGAGAACGGTGATGAAATCCGAACCCTTATCTTATATGGCCAGTCCTTGCCCTTTACTAGGAAATTAAAACAGCCGTTTTCAAGTCCTCGACATATATGCAAACGAAGGAATACAATAACTCGCTGATAGGGGATTCGCGAGTGTTTCGACAAACTTACCTCTCGTACCAGACGGGGGATGAACCGTTGTAGTCGACTCGGGCCACGACTCCTATGTCATGTACGAACCCGAGGGGCCGAGGTGATATCGTAATCACCGTCCTTCTCTGCACACAGTTTATATTTAATACTACCCTTCCGTAGGGTTTAAAAATAAAAGAATGTCCAAATGTCCAAGTCCAAAGAGTAAAAGAAAAGGAAAGGAAAGTCTAAAAAAAATCTAAAAAAAAAATCTAAAAAAAAAAAAATCTAAAAAAATAAAATAAAAATGCCTCTCTTTTTTTTTTTCTCTTTTTATAAAATATAAAAAAAAATCTTCTTCTTTCGCTCCTTTTGCTTTGTCTTTAACTCCAAATCTTTAAGTATCCACCAAAAGCTTTGGAAAATATTTCTTTCGCTCCAAATCCCAAAATCTGAAAGGAAAAGACAAAAACCCAAAAACGTAAAGAAGAACAAATAAAAATAAAAACAAATAAAAACCTAAAAAAATTCTAAAAACTCTAGCATAAAGACAAGTCCGCGTCGCAACGGCGCCAAAAATTGATGGTTATTTTCAATGATGTTGTAGTAATAGGTTCGTTCAAGACTTGTGAAAGCAGATTATTTAGACTTAATTTTCGTAAATAAAAATAACAAGCTCAATTAAAAAGTTGTTTGGAAATTATGGAGAGGCTGGGGCTAGGATTCCGCTATTTACCAATTTCAAAGTGATAGTAATTACAATCATGCAATTTCACACGTTTAATTTGATTCTCAACTATTGCAAAATTAGATTTTTTAGAAACAACAAATGTTAATCCAAAGCATGGGATATCAAAACCCTAGGGCAAGCATATTCCATCAATAGAAAATACAATTGTTTAACAAAACTCATAAAGTCTATTTTCAATCTAGGCAAATAATCATAATTAAAAATTGCACAAATTAAATAATTAAGAATTACCACTTTTCATTGGCAAGATAGCTTCCTCCGTCGTCCCAGTAATGGGGTCTAGCTCATCATGTTGGAAACACGCTCAAAACTCATTTTTATTGCTCAAAGGAGGTGTACAAATGATGAAATGGAGAAAAATGATGAAAATCGGGTGTTTGCAACGATTATAAGTGTTGCAAACACTGTTACAAATATGGTTGAAAACCGTTACTTCTTTTAAGTCTGCCTCCGTATTACGACCCACAGAGAAGTGTCGTTGTCACTGTAGAACAACGACGGTTCCTTGTGCGTTGATGTTCTTCGTGTTCTTCCTTCACAGCAGCAGCAGCAGAATTGTGTAACTCGATTTTTATCGCTCTGTTCTTCTCCCCCAACTCTCTCCCTCCATTCTAATCGACTACAACATATTATATACTCCTCGATGCAGCATAATCACGCGTCATAACTTCACATAATCTTCCATCAATCGGCAGTGAAGAAAAAATATTCTCGGGAATATTTTCTTCCCAGATTTATCTCCTGACGCGTTTAGTTTCTCCCAGCACGCTCCAATATTGTTCAGTTATAGTAAACCACGGTGCAAACACACACCAGCAGTTGAATCTCACGGGAAATCTTCAAACAACTCGTGACAGTCCGAGTAAAACTTCCGCCTCTGTTTTGCTTTGCTTCACGTTTTCTAGCCAATTCTAGTCGAAAAGAAAACCCATACCAGCCCTGTTAGGTCAATTAAAACAAACCCAACCAATCTCAGCCATTGAGTCTCCCTCTAGCACGTCCAAAATTCGAACCAAAAATCTGCCATTGAAAGACCCATTTTCCCGCCAAAAATATTTTCAAACGAAGGTGATGAGGTTGCCCCTTATCCAGCTGCTTGGGTGCGAATATCCTGAGGGTGCCCCTTAGTAATTGGGTTACCCCTTATCCAAAGCGGGAGTCCGAATATCAAATGTCCTCCGGGGGGTGTTCCGCGTAACTTTTCGAGCTGATTTTTCCAAAAATATTTATTTACAAAAAATACCTACAAACACACAAAATACTATAATAAGGACAAAAATGAGTACTAACAAAACGAAACATTGAGGACAAATTAGACACATAAATGCGTCTATCAACAAACCCATTGCTTTTAAATTTTTTTTGATTGAGAAAATCGATTAGAAATCATCAAATTAGGTTTGAAATGTTAGTTACAGAGTATTGTTCGGTTAGGAGTAGTTTAAAAAAAACCCTAGTTTTCTAACCGAACTCCCTGAAACATAAAACACCAAGAATACGCCGGTTATAAAGAAAATTTTTCTTGCAAACCGAACTCATAGTTCGGTGCATTCACAAAAGTTTTCCAAATTTTGTACTTAACCGAACTTTGAGTTCGGTCCGTTCGCAATTTTTTTTAGAAATTGTTTACTTAACTGAACTCCTATCTGAAAATACACTGAACATGGTTCGGTTATATTCATAAAAATCTTTGCAAACCGAACTTTCAGTTCGACGCGTTCGCAAAAGTTTTAGAAATATTTTACCTAACCGAACTCCTATCTAAAAAAACTTTTATATATTTTCTCTTAGCGAACTTCAAGTTCGACTAAATTTATTATTTTCCCCTATCCGAACCACATACAAAAAAAATATTTAAAAAATTTGAAGAAAAATTAAAGAAAAAAAATTTAAAATTTATTTAATTAATTAAATGTTTAATAAAAGGGTAACTTAGTTATCTCCACCTTAGGTTACCCCTTATAATTATAGGGAAGGTGCCTAATCAAATCATGGTCCCAAAAAATTGTGCTTTTTTAGATGGGAAAAAAACGGTTCAGTCCAAAACCGCTCAAAAAACGACAGTTTAGTCCAGACCTAGTTGACTAGGTACAATTTAATTCAAATAATGTACAAAGACGCTACTAACCTTCGCACGCTTTTATTTAAGCACACGTGCAATCAAATGGATCAGTTTTGTAACTGACACAGTCTCTGTGATTGCGACACGTTAGCCCATAATTAAAAAACTAATTAAAGCGGCGTAACGGACAATTTCTTAACTGCACCATTTCTGCTTTATCAGAAACTTCAGAAGAAAAAATCAAAGAGAAAATCAAACCCTAAAAAACTCACAGACTAAAACCCAAAATTCATCAAGAAAACTCGATTCATCATCAACTAATTAAAGTATGTACACCAACAGTTGAAGCATCATTAGCATAATGTTGAAAAGAAACAAAGTAGTTTCTAAGAATAACACACCAACAGTTGAAGATTCATCATCAACTGAAGAACAAAATCCATCACTAGCAGGAGACGAAATCGCAAAATCAACGTCACCAACGACGAGATCGAAGTCGTCATCAAAAGATTCAACACCAATTTCAACACCAACGCCAAAATCAGTAGGTCCAAAAACGAGATCTAAGAGAAGTTTAGAAGTACCAACATCAAAATCGATGTAGAAAACCTCAAGAACATCACCAATTAAGAAGAAACCAAAGACAACAAAGCCTTCAACATCAAAGCCTTCTGTACCAGAAACACCAGCAGCTAATAAGAAATCAAAGCATTCAAAGGCTTCAACAACTGTTAACATAAAAAAAGGTAACAATTCAAGTCCAGTTCTATATATTTTTGAGCAATTTTTATGATATTTCTTGTATGTGTACCAATCTGTACACCACCATGCTACTGATGTGTTTCATGTGCAGTTCTATATTGTGGGAATGTTATTTATGCCCCTACTATCCATGGGTCATGCACAAACACCCTTATGAGTCTTTACAAATACCCCTAATGGCAGAAGTGAAATTATTAACAAAAAAAAATATAACATAATTCCATTTTTAACCTTTAAATCTTATACTCCAACTTTTTTTTTTATTTCTTCTTCTTATTTATTTCTTCTTCTTCTTATGAGTCGCCACCACCATCTCCTTATGAGTCGCCACCACCATCTCCGTCGCCACCACCATCTCGTCGCCACCTCAACCAACGTCACAAACACCACCATCGTCTCTATCATCACCATCTCAGTGAAAAACTATTCTCCAAAACGTAATCTTGAGCATCAAAAATGTAGATCCATTCCGATTTGCAACTAACTCTTAGCTCATTTGATGACTGAGATCGAAAAGAAGCTAGGGTTTGCATTTCAGTAAATCAGTTGAAGAATCTGGTGATAATTTTGATAATTTCAGAGATTGAGTTTTGTGGAGATTAAGAGAAGGAGATCTGAAAGTGGAGGAGGTAATGGAATTGATGCTGTTGAAATGGTTTATTCACTGCAAATTCCATCAGATGCAGAAATTAAATGTTCTTCTTCTCAATTTAAACTTGTTTATCACTGAATTTATTTAAGAGATGCAGAAATTAATATCAGTTGAAGATTTAGGAGATGGATCTGATTTTAGATTTCAATTTCTGGTAATTTTTGGTTTAAACTTGTTTTTAAGATGGTTCCGATGATTGAGTCTCGTTGTTGATGAAGGGGATCTGAGATTGTGGTCGGGAATCGATGAAGAAAGGAAATTGCGAATTTGTGATGGAAATGGAACCAGGGTTTGAGTTATTGTTTGAGCTCATGGAAGAGATGGTTGCGGTTGCTGTTAGAAATGGAATTCAATTTATGAATATCTAGGGTTGAATTATGATGCCGAGAAGAAAATTGAGTTGAACGAAGGAAACTGGAATTGAGGTGTTGTTTTAGTGGATGTAATTGTGAAGCTGAAGGTTCGGAGCATATAACAGTGGAATTGGTGAAACTGGGAAACTGCAGGTTGTTGATCGATTGAAGGAGAAATTAGTGTTTTGATGTTATAGATGTCTAGGTATGTATGAAATTGCAGGAGGATCTACAAGATGGAGTTATGGGTCTGGTAGATGTATGAAGAAATGGGTTGGTCTTTGTTGCAAGAGTTAGAAATGGAATTATGTTGCTTGTTAGGTATGGTTTATGAAGCTGCAGAAGATGGTTGTACTGGTGAAGATGCAATTGCAGGTGGTTGTCACTGGTGGTTGAATATGGTGCTGCAGTTGTGTGACAAGATTCAAATGAGCTGGGACTGGTGGTGCAGTTTTGTTGGGATAAGGTGGACAGTGACATCGGATATGATGTGCGGGTTTGTGTGTTGAAACGAAATAGCGGTGGACTTGTGGAGTGATGTTGAGTCTGGTGCAAATATGCAGTGTTGCAGTTGAGGTGAAGCTGGGAAATAATGGTTATGAATTGTTGCTGCAATAAGATGAAGTTGTTGGTGGCCTGAATATCAAAAATTGAGCTGTAAGGATATATGTATGTTAGGAGTTAACATTATTGTTTGTACTTTGTAGTGGTGGAGTTGCTGCAAGGAATTGTTGTTGTATTGTGGTTACAATGAGATGCAGAAGATAGAATTTTCAGGGCTGATGTTGTTGCAGAGCTGGAGATTTCAGGGTTATAGTGCTGGTGGAGTGGAGGCTTAATTGTGTTGCAGCCAAGGATTGTGTTGCACTGTGTATGTGTTGCAGTTGTGCACTTGAAGAAAATGTGTAGTTGGCTAATAGTGGTTCAAGGAATGTATTGCTTGAACATAACTTCATGTCGTTGGACCCAACTTCTGCTAGTTTCCTCCAAATTGGAGACAACTTGTGCTAGTTGCCTCCATATTTGGAGACAACTTATGCTAGTTGCCTCCATATTTGGAGACAACTTGGGCTAGTTGCTTTCACTTTTGAAGACAACTTTGTGCTAGTTGCCTTCACTTTTGAGGACAACTTGAGCTAGTTGCCTCCATTTTGTTTTGCAACTTATTCCTGTACACTATTTATTGGAGACAACTTAAGCTAGTTGCCTCTACTTTTGGAAACAACTTGAACTAGTTGCCTCCGATATGGACATTATTTATTGGAGACAACTTGAGCTAGTTTCCTCCTATATGGACACAACTTCAGCAAGTTGACTCCACATGGTAGTGGTGGTTGGCGGTGGTGGTCGGCGGCGGTGGTGGTTTGGCGGCGGTGATGGTGGTTGGCGGTGGTGGTCGTCGGCGGCGGTGGTTGGCGGCGATGGTGGTTGGCGTCGGTGATGGTGGTTGGCGGTGGTGGTCGTCGGTGGTGGTGGTTGGCGGCGGTGGTGGTGGTTGGCGGCAGTGGTGGTTGGCGGTGAACAGTAGATGTAGTCTTTTTTTTTTTTTTTTTTTTCTTTTTTTTTAAATAGTGGTTAGTGGTTTTGTATATACACTATATAAATGAGGGTATTTTAGTAATGTATTAGGCTTAGGGGTATTTGTAAAGTTCATAAGGGTATTTTTGCAAGGGGTCTCATAGTAGGGGTATTTAAATAATGTTCCCTTCTATATTTTTATGAGCAATTTTATACTGTTTTGTTGTTGGTGTGTACACATCTTTACACCAGCATGTTGTTGCAGTGCTCCGTGTCCAATTCTGCCTGTTTTGTAGCAATTTTTATGATATTTCTTGATCACGTGTAAATCTTGGTACACCAAAGATGTTGTTCTGAGTGCTCCATGTCCAGTTCTGCCTGTTTTAGACCAATTTTTATGATATTTCTTGTATGTGTGTAAATACTGATACACCAGCATGTTGTTGCAGTGCTCCGTGTCCAGTTTTGCCTGTTTTGTAGCAATTTTTATGATATTTCTTGACTGTGTGTAAATAATGGTACACCAGCATGTTGTTGCAGTGCTCCGTGTCCAGTTCTGCCTGTTTTGTAGCAATTTTTATGATATTTCTTGACTGTGTGTAAATACTGGTACACCGCCATGTTGTTGCAGTGCTCCATGTCCAGTTCTGCCTGTTTTGTAGCAATTTTTATGATATTTCTTGACTGTGTGTAAATACTGGTACACCGCCATGTTGTTGCAGTGCTCCGTGTCCAGTTCTGCTGTTTTGTAGCAATTTTTATGATATTTTCTTGTATGTGTGTAAATAATGGTACACCGCCATGTTGTTGCAGTGCTCCGTGTCTAGTTCTGCCTGTTTTGTAGCAATTTTTATGATATTTTCTTGTATGTGTGTAAATAATGGTACACCGCCATGTTGTATGCTCATATCTGTACTAGTGTACTTCCGTTGTACACCAAAGATTTTGCGTATGCTCATGCATTTTTTCTCACTATCTCGTACAAAGTGTACTTGTTTGTACACCAAAGATTTTTGTATGAGTATCATGTGCTATGCTTCTCTTTTCTTATTCTCATTCGTCTATTTTCGTAGATACAAAAAAACCATATAGAGCGGGTTTTAATGCAATCGGTGAGTTTGTGAACAAGCACTTTGAAAAGGATGGAGAAGTACGTAAAAGGATCGTGACAAAGTCCGGTTCCACGTAATTTCAGTTAGAGAAGCAAAAGAGAGCCCTTTTCGGCATGTAGTAGATGCCTTTATTAACAAGAAAGTCTGAAAAGGAGGAGGAGGAAAACTCGAAAAGAAAAAGGAGAAGAAGAGAGATGATGTTTGGTTCAAGAGTCCGAATCAATCTTGAAGATTGTGCAAAATTTCCGCCATGATCATTCGAAAGAAATGTCTTTATGTTCAATACTGCCGAGGAGAAAAACTTTATGGAAGTAGAGACTATGCCGAAGATTTGTTCTTCATTTTTGAATTAGAAATGGTGGGATCGGACTCGATGAAGGAGAGTGTGCCAAAACTAGAGCCGAGCAAACATACGGTCCACTAATAAACCGAATAAATTTGAAGCAAAATCTAAGTTGGGGAAACTTGATGTGGAGAGTGAAATCTTGCGTATAATGAAGCTAAAATCAAAGTTGGATAAGGAGATTGAGAGAAATGCTTTGAGGACTTGGTAGTGTTGTTTGCGATGTCCGTGCATCACTGTTTTTTTTACCACAGCAAATGGAAGGGATTACGAAGAGCAAATTTGCTCCCTACTTTGAATCATTTGAAAGAATGAAGAAAACCAACGCGGTGCATATACATAAATATTTAATGGATAGCATAAAGAAAAATGTTGGTGATCCACTTAAAGTTAATGGTTGTACGGTGTACTGTTGGTGAGTACACTCATTACGGATAGTATGTGTACATTGTTTTACACAAGTATTACGTTGTACCAATTTACATGCTTTTGTTCACCGTATTTGTTCGGTCCTAAGATTTCTAACTCTTTAACTTTTTGTCAATGCAAAGGTATTGGTTTGTTTGAACATAACAACAGCATGACGCCAAACAATGAACATGGTTTCCCTAGATTTCTAAGGTGGGTAATAAGTGACATCAGCAATACAATAGAGAAAGACATTAATGAAGCCATGAAAAAGGTAACTTCATAACTTTCTTTATGATAGTGATTTCTTCCTATATGTGTACAACAATATACACCTTGAAAATGGTGAGAAAATTTTGTCATGTGCACAACAATATACACCTGTAACACAGGTGTAAAAAGATGTACACCTGTTATACATATTGACACTTTGGCATGTTTTCGGATGCAACCCGGATGGGTAAAAGCTTGGAGTGATGAACAGCAAATGCATTCGAAGAGTACAGAAAGAGCGGGGAGAAAATAGCAGAGATATACTGAAAGAAAAGTTGTACATAGCAGCACAGCAAAGAGATGAAACATTGGAAGAACTTTCTGAGTTGGAGCTTAAACATCAAAAGCTTGTTAGCTTCATTGAAGAAAAAGCTAAGATACTTTATTCAAATTAATGAAGACTGTGGAAAAAGATCGGGATGCTGTTGATTTAATTGCTGAGACCTTGCAAGAAATCATTTCATTCAACAAAAAGTTACAAAGTGAGGAAGAGGATGATGAGGAGGAGGAGTTGGAGGTTGAGGAAGAGGATGATGAGGAGGAGGAAGAGGTTGAGGAGAAACATGAAAATGAGAAGAAGGAGGACGATGATGGTGGCAAAGGTGATAATAGTGATGACGATGACGATGACAATGATGGTGGAAAAGGTGGTGATATGCATGGTGGTGATGACGAGGGTGCCAATTACGAAAAGCAAAGGTATAAAATCACTCTTACTAAATGTGGCAGTCATTTGTTTTTATGTGTGTAGATAGTTGTAAACCAGTATGTTATAACTCATACCTTTTCTCTAAACTTGCATCTTTTAGCTCCCCTTCGTCAAAGACCAATAATGGAAATGAAGCAAAAGCTATGGATGATGGAAGTGAATATGACAAAGGAGTTGAGTCTGAAACTGCTAACAAGCCGAGGTATGGTATCAACATTTTATTTCAGATATGTTGTATGATGTACATACTTGTACACCACTGATATAATTCAATCAAAATTATATTTTTCAGCAGGCCTCTGTCAAAGTCAAATGAAGAAGAGGATGGAACAAGGCTTGAAGTTGAGTCTGAAACTGCTAACAACCCGAGGTATAAATAAATATTTTTTTGTTAGGCTCATGTTGTTTTCATTTTTGTATGTGTACCAAGCTATACACCTTAGTGATTTCTTCTGTATATGTGTGTGTACAAAGATGTACACTTTTGTAGAACCTAACAAAAATTTCATTTTTTTTATGTGTATCAAGCTATACACCTTAGTGATTTCTTCTGTGTACCAAGCTGTACACCTTAGTAATTTAAAATTTTTGTTTTCATTTTTATATGTGTACCAAGATGTACACCTTAGTGATTTCTTCTGTATATGTGTGTGTACAAAGATGTACACTTTGTAGAACCTAACAAAATTTCATTTTTTTTTTTCAAGCACTTCTCTGCCAGAGACATCTCGCATATAAAGAAGACCAGGTTGCAACTCAAACAAATTTGAAATTGATGAGGCTTCAATCATCGCAGCTGAAGCCTTAGCTCAGCTGGACCCTAAAGGCATGTTCCGGTTGAAGGAGATGTGCTTTTACTCACTCAAGGAGAAGATCAACTGGATGATCCTTATTCAACAATTGAGGAACTTCTAGACAACTTGTCTGAAAGTGTCTTCATAAAGCTTGAAAAAGGTTGTTACAGAATGGCAACGTCCGACGTGAAGGAAAAGTTGGCAACCATGATCAACAAATGTCCAAGCTTTCAATTGTTGAGCCAAGAAGATCCTAAAGAAGAGTCTTCGCAATCATTATCCAATGAAGACATAAGAGAAATGATTGTTGCTGAAGCAGTGCAATTCATCCAACAACATGGAGATGCATTTTTTAGCGATCAAGAAGAGCAGAAGACACCTCCAAAGAAAGACAAGAGCTGGAGGATGAAGGAAGCAGAAATGTTGAAGACAAGAGTCGGCTGGGCGGGGTGTCCAAGACACCACCAAAGAGAGTTGCAAAAGAAAAACTTGATGCCGATTTCAGCCGAGGGCAAAAACAGACAAGTTAGGCCGAAAATGGATGACAAATGAGTTGCAAAGGGCAAGAGGATCCAAATTGAGGACGAAGAACAAACACTCTATCCTGCTCCGAAAAAGAGAAAAGACAATGAGTATCATCCTTATCGCCCACTGCCAGATATCCGTCAATCACCACTTTACCATGCCATGGACACATGACCGGACAAGAGAAGGGTACAGAAATTCTTCGATTATGCAAGCCCGACGTAAGTTCACAAAACAATACCTCGTACTATATGAATGATTGAATCTTATTGAAAAAAAGCTTATGTGCACCACTATGTACACCATGTTAAAATTTTCTTTATAATTCTCGCAGACTCCGTAGCTTGGGAACTAACAAGGCTCCAAGATCCAACAAGGAAGATGTTATGATTGTGGGGAAAGTACTTTGTGAACTGATGTTCAACAAGTATTTGGATCAAGCAAGACTGCAATTTTACATCCATCGACGTTGCAATGCAATGGTCGAGATGCATCCGTCATCCCGATGACCGAAGTACATGAGATGCGAAATTATGAGTCCTACCGCATGTGTAAGTTTCTCAAAAAAACAAATAAAAATGTCATATATAGATAATTTAATGATGTGTACATACTAGTACACATGATTGACATAGATATACACCAAGTATGCCTTTGTAGATTTATTTAGGAGTGGACATAGATATACACCAAGTATGCCATATGATTGACGAATGCTATATTAAGTGTTTGCATGAATGTTTGATTGATAGATTTTATATAGGTATGATTTAGGTGTACCTTATTTTCCAACAAATTATTGATTGCGGTACTATGTGAAGAACAACAACATCGGAGACACAAAGGCTTGTGGTAGATTTCATACGGGACATGCCTGACGATTTGGAAGTTCTTCTAATCCCCTCAATCACTCTACAATACAAAATGCGGTGGGGCTTCACCGGTCGCTTTTGAAGTTTGATTTCATAGGCGAGGAGTGGAAGTGGTACAACTCGTTTGCACTCAAATGAGCACTACAAAAATGATGCACAACAACCGGCAAATGTGGTGCAGTTGGAACTCAACAAAAAGAGAGTGCTAAAGGGTGATGCACCTATAGAACAACATGAAATAAACATCATGCAGTGTCCTTCTCAAGGTACCAATCCAGTTACTGCTTTGTATACTTGCTACTTTATAAAACGAGGTATCAAGAAGAGAAAGAGTATGGAAAGAGATCAACAGAGGGCCGAAAAAATCTGTCGGGATATGAGAGCAACATTGGTGGCAAAGATGCTGAAAAAGTCGGAATCTATGAACAGGTGTGGGATGTAGCAACCGATGAAGCACACAAGCAAGGGCGCCCGAGTATGGAAAGAATCCATTGAGGAGGAAGAAGACTTTATTTTCATAATTCATTATACAAGATCAATTTGTGAATTGCTTGCTTCTAAACATTTTCTATCTTTGCAGACAACATAATCAAATTTCAGTTTTTATAACTTTGTTTATGACTTATCAAGACCTTGAATTAATATTTGTATTAGTTGGAAATTTGTACTTGATTGTACACAGGTGCTGACATAGGAGAAACTGTTCATAAGGTTTTTATCTCTTAAGGTGTACTTGATTGTACACAGGTACTGACATAGCAGAAACTGTTCATAAGGTGTACATAAAGGTACACATGTTCTAACAGATTTTCATAATCAAAAGAGGAAAATGAAAGACATAAGTATATTACTAAAAATTTTATATCATGCAGAACTGAAAAATTGAACATAACAAAAGTAATAAGTAATTACTAAACAAAATAGACTAGTAGCATCCATTGTACACCAAGGTGTACATAGTGGTACACATGTAAAAAGACAGGAAAATAAAATCAAGTTCACGGGAAGGTGTACGAATGGTACACATGTCCCGGCACTTATTATCCACGCCAAAGAAAATTGAAAAGACATTACCAAAAGTAAAGACCAAACACATATAATCTTTTGAAAAAATGAAACATAGAAAAAGTCATCAAATCATGGGGCAGTAGCTCTGTTGTGGTGACCAAGTGTGAAGCACTTTGTGCATCATTTTCCTCTTTTGCTTCTCATAAGGATGCCCGATTCGTTGTGTTCTTCGCCTACCTGGTGGAGGAACATGAATAGGAACAATAACCCTATCACTAGGATCATAAGTCTGCGGCTTGTCATAATTGGGGATTGGCAAGATGATCTCCTGGTATGTCCTGTTATACCACTCGGTGGTGATGTATGACTCAACAAAATCATAGATGTCTTCTCTAGTAGCTTGAATTGCAGCACAAGCATGTGCACAAGGGAAACCATTAACTCGCCACCTGTGACATGTACAAGTTTTCTGCAATAGATCTACAGAATGAGTCCGGGGAGACCTGACTTCATACAATCTTTCCATGGACTGAACAACGGTCCAAGTACGACCAATGTCGATGTTTTCCTTTAGTAAAGCCTCATATTCAGGAGTGAGCCTAGTGTTGAATGTTTCCAGACCTAGTATCCTTCTCTGAGACATTTTGTCCATAACCTTCAAACTGACATGATAAAAACACAAACCATAAAATCAAAAACATGTGTACAACAAAAAGGAATACAGATAAAACATGTGTACAACAATGTACACATCAAGGAAATCAATGTGTACAACAATGTACACACAGTTGGATACATGTATCTACAAATCAAAGAAAACACATGTATGCAAAACAAATGTAGACATAGTTGCATAAATAAAAAACTAAACATAAAACTCACCGTATCGCATCGAGAAGAACAAATGCAGGCAACTTTTTAAAAGGAAGAACCCAGATTGTTGAAGGACTCAAAGAAGAGTTGAAGAGTGAGCACCATATCTCGCATACGAGGAAAAACGCATTTGCCCATTTCTCCTTTGGAATAATCCCGATATAGTTAGCAACATGCCCAGATCCAATTGCATGCATTCCCTTCAAAGCTTCTTCAAAGTTTGTCGGTGTGTAAGAGTACGCACTTTGTAAAACAAATCAAGAACGGGCTTCGACCCGCATCACCCGATCCAATGGGGAGATTGCATTTGATGTGATAAAAGCAATAGCCGTGATATGAATTAGGAAAATATTTTGGAATGCCCCGCAATAGTCCTTCTCCACGATCACTAAGGAAAATAATCGACGATCATCGACCATCGACAATAGTTTTTGGAGATTATCCGAAAACCAAAACCAATTATCTTTGTTTTCGTGATCGTACAATGGCAAAAGCAAATGGGTAAAACTCATTGTTTCCGTTGATACATGTTGCAGCCATAAGAGTACCCCGTATCTACCAAAAGAAGAAAAGTAGCGTCCAAGTAAATCATGGGCCTCGAGATACTTATAGCTATGCTTGCAAGCACCGTAACAAACAAATATCCTCTCGAAATCTATTTGTTCCATCCTCAACTTCAAACTTCACATAGCTATCGGGATTAGTTTCCTCAATTGCTTTGACATACCAAGTAAAATCACTATACGACTTCTCATCATCGCCATACTTGTTCTTCAAATACAACTTCTTTCCCTCTACGGGCATGGTGATACTTAATATTGGACCCATAAGTTTTCTTGAAAAGTGATATGATCTGATTGGATTTTAAGCTAGGATCACCCTGTAAATTGTAAGCGATCAAATGCTTGATTAACTTGGTTGTCACCGCAGACTCTTCAACCTCAAACCAACACCACAACTACAAAAAAATAAATAAAATGGAATAAGTAATGTGCACCACAATTCACACCTAATAAGATCTCAAAAACAACAATATGAACATACACAAAAACCAAGCAAGAACATGTATTTTAAGAGTACAACAAGTACAAAGCACCACAATGTACACCTAAAACAAATCAACATAAAAACTAATAAGGTACACCACAATGTACACCACAGACTAAGGAGTGGGTGACTCGTAGTACTGATGCACCACAATGTACACCTAAAACAAATCAACATAAAAACTAACCGAGCAAGATCTAAAGACTCGTAGCAAAGGCACCACATATACTTGTTACAAGTACCAACAAGATCTACATGTGTTGGTACTTCAAAGACTCTAATCGTAGCAAAGGCACCACAATGTACACCTAAAACAAATCAACATAAAAACTAACCATAGCAAGTAAACTAACTATTTCAAAGAATGTGGACTAGTATGAAAACCACTAACTGTGAGCGTTAGAATCTTTCAAAGACGAACCGAGAAGTATCACCATTCACGGGCCCAAAATGAATCCTCCAAGCACAACCATCTTCTTCGCATTTTGCAAGAAAAACGAGTTCTATCATTTTTAAGAATAATAGGCTTGTGACCAAAGTAGCCATCTTGTATTCATCAAGAGCAATCCTAACAGACTTTAACACCACCCACGAATTCTCTACCAATCTCGTCAAATATATAATTCCATTCATCGATAATAAGAGGCTTACCCTTGTCTCGCATCATAATCTAACACCCTTACCATCTTAGGACTTTCGCCACACAAGCAGGACTTAGAACAAGAAGCGTAACTACCGCTGCAACCTGGACTTAGAACCACAACTACTCACACTATCGCTACTACCATACTTAGAACGAGAAGTATGATTCGAATTATTCCCATACGCAAATACACATCTTCATTATCAATAAGAATCATGAAACCAATTAAGCTTTGAAGTTGTATATCACCCGTCACATAAACTACTTGAGCATTGTCCATATAATCAAACATATACTCCCGGAGACAAAGACCTCCGGTGCTTGCATGTTAAATGCTTCAATTCTTCTACGGTTATTTTAGTATTAACACGAAAAACAAATGAGAATGCTCACCATGATTCAAAACAAAGATTAATGAACTTGTCGGGCTTATTTGGAACCCCTACATATTACAAAAGAAATGATAATAAACATATGAAGCTTCAAATTCATAAAACCGAAAAAGTAAAACTGTGTACATGAAAGTACACATTTAAAAAATGCAAAAACATGAACTAACGTTAAACCTAGATAAAAATACTCCATCAATTAAGCTCGAGAATCTTAATGGAACAAAAAATAGAAGACTAGGATATAGTATCACCGTCGATTTCTTATCATGCATCATAAAACTAAAAAAATCAACATCAAGTAACAAAAATCGAATTTATCTAGTATTTACAAAGAAATCATCATAATCAAGAGAATCAAAAAGCTAGAATATAACAAAATATCAACTCAAGATTACACAAATTGATATCATCAACTCATAAACTCAGTAAAACTAAAAATCAGAAACAAAACCTGAAAATTAGATGAAATACAACCAAAAGAAAACTAACCTGAAGTTGAATTCTCGCTCCATTAGAAATCACAATCCAATCTATGAGAGGATCGATCTATCTCTCACTCGTGGTTTCTTCAAACCTGAGATTAAGAATTTTCTACTATAGAACAAACAATTCTCTCTGAAACTGTTAAAGTTACTGGACTAAGAACGTAAACCGAGTTGAAGTATGATGAAGAAACGATCAAAATCTCTCTCGAAACCGTTAAATCGCCTCCCAAATCATCTTTGAGCTGCATCCTGTTTTCAATTCAAGTTTCAGATCCAAAAGTTTCGATTTCAAAATCATACTTTATATAGAATGAATCGTTCGAGGGTAATTATGGTATATAGGAAAATCGGAAACTCGGGACTCGTACGTGGTTTTGGACTAAATCGTCCAAGTTTGGACTAAACTGCTTTGGACTAAACTGGCGGGTTTTTTTGGATTAAACCAGTCTTTGGGCTTCAGATGGATGGACTAAAGCGTCCTAAGCCCAGTAACTTTGGGACTAAACGTCAATTTCTACTTTTTAGATAGCGGCTGTCCTAAATTAGGAAATGGGCCAGCCCACCCCTATTAGACGGATATGCCGAATAATAGGTTGATGAATGAGTGATGGTATCCCTTGTCAACTTGGCGAACTAAAGTCGGTTAAACGGGTATAGGAATGGATTCGGGTATATGACAAGGATTGGCTAGCCTTGGCTATAAACATCCGGACCGGATAAACACAAAAGTCAGAGCAAAGCTCTCTTTCCGGAGATCTCTGCTACTAATGGCGGGAACTTTCCACACCTTAAATCTCAAACCCCTAATTTCTCATCGAATCTTATTCAAACCACCATCATCATCGTCATCTAATCCTATCAAATTCTCCCCTAAAAATTTCTTCATTTCTTGCCCTAATTCACATCCATTTCGGTTGTATCGATCGATTTCTTCACATACTGTTGTCAAAGTCAGTCAAAGCTCCAATCAGGTAAATGATAATGGAAATCAACATGATAGGAGGATATCATCGAAGACAGTTTCGTGGGAAAAATCTTTGTTGGATTTTGCTGGAACTAATTTCCTTCCATTAGGTAATGTTGTTCAAATCATTAGCTTAGATTCAGAATTGGAATCAATTGGATAGTGATTAATTTTCTGATCTGGTTTTTTGTGTAATTTTATAGCTCTTGTGAGTGGAGTAGCTTTAGGGCTTGTTAATCCTACTCTTGGTTGTCTTGCACATCAATATTCAGTATCCAAGTTCAGCACATTTGGGATTTTTCTCATATCTGGTAATTAGTACTTACTTTGTTGTTGGATTTTTTTTTTTTTTTGTTTTAGTTTCATTTTTCATAGAATACCTTCTTGTTTTGTGATGTATTAGGGTTGTTGTTGAGGAGTGAGGAAATTGGAGCTGCCACTGAAGCGTGGCCTGCAGGATTGTTTGGGCTAGTATGATCTCGAATTCTTGAATCACCTTATGTATGTTGTATGTTCTTTCGATTTGAGTTTGTATTTTACTCCGTATGTTGTTTAAAACGATTACAGAATTCTTGTTGGCATATAGATGACATGTAGCAGCAAACTTTTACAGCGAGAATGGACCTTTTTGTTTGACATGATAAATTGTTGCTGTGTCCTACTATTTCTTTATAGCTTTGTAAGCGTTTCTATTTTGTTGTTGCAGGTTTCTATTCTACTTTTGACGCCCTTCTTCTCAAAGGTTATCTTACAACTTCAGCTGGTACCACAAGAATTTGTAACAGGCAAGCTTGCTGAACATTATTAGATTGGAGCTGGCGGTTAAACAAAGATATTCTTGTTAGTCTACTAATACTGGAATATTTGTCAAAGTCTTGCAGGGCTAGCTGTTTTCTCTTGCATGCCAACAACATTGTCAAGTGGTGTGGCATTGACACAGGTACGACGGCTCAATGTTCTGTGATGTAAGATATTGACTTGGTGCATTTAGTATTGAAGTTAACAAAGGGGTCATGAATATTCACAGCTTGCTGGTGGGAATACCGCTCTGGCTCTTGCAATTACAGTGATATCTAATCTGATTGGCATTTTGACTGTAAGTATCTCGAACTAGTAGTGGTATTATGTATTTATGATCAATTCGGTTTGTTCTATGAGAATTTCAGGATTTTCTTTTTGCTGCGGATGTAGTGTCACTAAAATTGTTTGCTGGTATTCATTTTATAGGTTCCGTTATCTATCTCGAAGTTTATAGCTGATGGAGTTGGCGTATCTGTACCAGCTAAGCAACTGTTTAAAAGCCTTGTTGTCACACTTGTTGTCCCTCTAGTGTTGGGAAAGGTAATAGCTCTTTTTGGTTAGTAAAAGCAAAGCATATCAATTTTGTTCTTGTATTTGACATACTCATATTAACATTCATGATGTTGTTGTTGGAAGCCTGATAAATTATTTACTTTTACAGGTTTCTCGAGATTGTTTCAAGGGTGAGTACGTCTTTCCGTTGCACCTTTCTTTTTTTTTTAAAATTTGATGAGAGATATTTAGTATCCTTTGTTAAAGGCATACCACGTACGCAATGTGTAGCAACTTACAGAAGGGTTTTCTCTTTTTATACTTGGCTTGCTTGTTCTTTGCTTTGTATAGGAGTGTCAGAATTCGTTGATCAAAACCGCAAGAAGTTATCCATGCTTAGTGCAATCTTACTTAGTCTCGTAAGTTAATCTGGACATATTTATTGTATTCTTTATTGAGATTTTCATTAGCTGAATACGACTTAATGGATATATGTAACTAGCAAATATTTTTGAAATTCAAGTGTTAGGGATTTGGTTTCTTGTGCTGATCAGCTCAAATTTGAAGGGTTCGGTACTAATGTCAGTGGATGAGCTGATATTTTTTCCCCTGGCATATACTCTTGATTCGGTTTGATCAGTATTTGACGTTTTGAATTCCATGGATCAATCTGCAACCTTATGCTGATAATTATATGGCTAAGTTCACCTCAGTATCCACTAGCCACTAATAACAGCTCTTCATTTTCTGGAAATTTGATATGTTGGAAGTTCAGTCGATTTTATGTAAACGCTTGCTCTACTCCGATATACTTGAGATGAGCAGAAGTAGTTTTTTGTATGAAATGAATCAAATTTACTTATTCAGCCCTAAAATATGATGTGATGGGTTTCTTAGCCCCTGCATCATGATGTGAGGAGATTATATGTTGTTTTCTCGTTTATGGCTCTTCTTTACAAGTCTTCTTGATCGTGATTATCCAGGTTCCATGGATGCAAGTGAGTAGATCAAGATCACTGTTGCTGATGGTTAAGCCAACAATGTTTCTTATAGCTATTGGACTCGGAATGTAAATCAAATGTCAATCATTCTTCATTACTAGCTTTCATGTTGATGGTGTTATTTATTTTTCATATAGTAGTATGAGCTATTTTTGATTGAGTTCTATCAACTTGTATTTGGGCAGAACATTCTTGTTTACGCATTCAATGTCTGATCATTTTCTTAATAACTGACAATGTGACTCAATTCATCTATTGCAGGGTTTCACATCTCATTCTACTAGCATTTAATACAGTCGCAGTTCAGAGCCTATTAGTTGCTACTGGTGGTAAAGATTCTACTTTCTCAGAGAAAGGGAACGCTCGTGCGCTCATAATCGTTGCTAGCCAGGTAAGGTCTATAAAGTTATAGTCTATAAGCAAAATATTAATGCTGACTGAATCTAGAAAGGGCATCAGTCTAAATTGCCATCTATGTCAATTCTCTTGTGTATACTAAATAATCAGGTTATCAAAATTGGGTGTACTTAATGAAACTATAATGTGTTGGGTAGTAGATTGGCGGTTTTTTATTTTATTTTTTGTTATAGTAGATCAGCGATTTCGCTTGTCCTGTGTCATGCCTGTAGTTTTCATTCTGGTTCTCATCATATAAGAGATATGCTGTCTCATGAGTCGGTATTGAAGTAGTATCTCTATCTTTCTGTAGAAAACCTTGCCTGTCATGGTAGCAGTTGTAGAACAGCTCCATGGTGCTTTGGGTGAATCAGCGCTGTTAGTTCTTCCTTGTGTGGCTGCTCATATTAATCAGGTTAATGTTCATTTTCTTTGTCTCCATGCTAATTCCAACTTAATATGGCAAAGCGACTTACATCAATTTATGTTTTGCTTAGATCATCATCGACTCTTTTCTGGTTAACTACTGGCTTCGGAAGGATCAGGTATCCAGCAGTTTGAAGGAAGCTTGATGATAGCTTTCATTTCTTTGGTAGGTAAGACCAGCTGGAAGCCTTCATTATTCTCTGATTGTAATTTGTAGAGAACCCAATATGGATATGGAATGAGCATGCTTAATAAATATTACTTGGTCAAATGTTTCTCGCCACTTTTGCAATTTCTTGATCTTATATCTAATCTATCATGATAACCTAAACTATTAGCATGTGACAGTTCCAACTTATATGATCTTTTCCATTACAAGCTCCAGTTTAGTTGTATTGAAGCATTAATGTCTAAATAGGAGAAACGTTATTAAACCCACAGTTGGAAACCCAGCTGACAGCTGTAGCCCATTTCTTGTGGTGTCCACATGGAGATAATCCAGTGGTTAATTCTCGTTGGTCATGTTCTCAAAAACACAACACAATATTAACAAACCATCCATGGTAAACTGGATCTTGGATCGGGTACATGTGAGATAATTAACCTTGGCTTATCTAGAAGAAGTAACGGAAGTTACAAGCTACATCCTGGTGAACTGCAAACACTAGATGCGCAATGTTCCATGCATGTTATTCATACCTTGTTTGACTCAACATCTTAACAAGAGCACTAGATGCGCAATGTTCCATGCATGTTATTCATACCTTGTTTGACTCAACATCTTAACAAGAGCTAGGCAAACGGGGGATGAAGGGTATGGAAAAGTAGGTCTCACATGTTAAATCTCAACCATTGTTTGCCCATCTCTAATTTGGAGGATGGTGAAATATTTTTTATGTCTCATTTTACACCGTCTCTTAAATAGAATTCGGCAGAGAATGGCTGAGATTGAACACACGTGGCCCTCTTCCTGTACTATTCTGTATGTTTAGGATCTTATCTTCTCATTTGCCTTACGATAGTTAAGAGGATGAACAAAACGGCTATGAACAACACAGTTTTTCATTGTATGGATGGAGAAGTATGACATTGATTTTTATTTGTAGCAAGTGTAAGACCCCTCAAGCAGTTAATTATTTTTATTGGTTTAGTCTACCAGTACTTTCCCGGTCATGCAGTCCTCTTAACAGGTCCATAATAACATATACTTCGAAACACGTCAGCAAATAGCATGCCGTTAAGTCTGGGATTATATCAGTGTTTTGCACAATTCATGCCAGTATTATCCTTTTTCTAGTCAAGACCTGGAGGTCTATAGAAAATGGAGATACTTATAGACGTTTTAAAGCTTTTACTTCGAAGTCCTAAGTTACAGTACTAGCTTGAATCAATTTAATTTTTGTTTATGACTTGGTTTAGTTGATCTACTGCTTTTAGAGTATAAAGAAGATATTTTATGAGGACCCATTACTCTAAAATCGGATATAAATAATACCCAGTGATCAAAATCTCTTAAAAATCCTAAAACTGGAATAAATTTCAAGGCACTTCTTTCAACAATTTTATCAAACATTGGTTGAGCATTGTACAGTATATCTTAAGCAAAATATAGACAAGAACTTATGTCAGTGGAAGTTGGAATTATGTAGCTTTCAAGAGAATTAGAAGTTTCAAACATAAGAACCAGCCAATAATTGTTTTCTGTTAAGTTGAAATTTTGGAAGGAAAATGGAAGGCGGTTCAGTCTCTCAAACTTGCCCGGAACAAACTTCATAGATTTTGCTTAACTTTTTTATAAACTAAACCGGGTCGGTTCGGGAGAAGTCGGGTATCCGTTTCTTGGTGAAGTACCGCACCCGTGATCCTGAGTGCAACACTGTCTCAAGACTCTCAACATCTTATCTTATCTTATCTTATCTTATCTTATGCAAAGAAAAGAAGGATTTTTGTACCGTGTCCACCCTCATTTACTAAAGTACCCTCGCTGATTTCTACCACCGAAACCATGCAACAAAGGATACAATCGGAATAAGATAAGATAAGATAAGATAAGATGTTGAGAGTCTTGAGACAGTGTTGCACTCAGGATCACGGGTGCGGTACTTCACCAAGAAACGGATACCCGAGTTCTGTCTCCATCTCTCCTCTTTTTGTACTTCACCAAGATACGGATACCCGACTTCTCCCGAACCGACCCAGTTTAGTTTATAAAAAAGTTAAGCAAAATCTATGAAGTTTGTTCCGGGCAAGTTTGAGAGACTGAACCGCCTTCCATTTTCCTTCCAAAATTTCAACTTAACAGAAAACAATTATTGGCTGGTTCTTATGTTTGAAACTTCTAATTCTCTTGAAAGCTACATAATTCCAACTTCCACTGACGTAAGTTCTTGTCTATATTTTGCTTAAGATATACTATACAATGCTCAACCGATGTTTGATAAAATTGCTGAAAGAAGTGCTTTGAAATTTATTCTAGTTTTAGGATTTTTAAGAGATTTTGATCACTGGGTATTGTTTATATGCGATTTTAGAGTAATGGGTCATCGTTACAAACCTTTGAAAGTTGCGAAAGATTCCCTGTACTTACCTTATGTTATTGTTCATATCTATGTCGGGACCAAAAGCTATCTATCCATCACCTCTGACAACTTATTTTAGCTTGTGAAACTGTCAATCATGGCTGAGCTGTAAACTGAATTGTATCCAGATTTATGATCAGAGAGTTGGGCATGGTGGTGTTTATACTCCCGAACGTACCTGTTAGGTGAGTCATTCTCCTTTCTGTTGCATTTGCATTACTTTTAAAAATCTATGACTTTCTCTTATTATGTATCAAAAGATTATAAACAAGAACAAATTTCGAAGGATTATGCTTATGCCTCATTTGAACAATATAAGTTGAGGTGGGTAAATGAGGAGTTGAATTCCTAAACAGGTGTGAGGTAATAGGAAAAGTGAGCTCCTTCAGTGTAATCTCAGTCCTTTGCTCCTGTGGAAAATGCTGTTTAATACTCCCTCCGTCCCTAATTAGATGAACTATTTGGTTTTTAGTTTTTGTCCACAAATAGATGAGCTATTTCACTAACCAAGGGGAAATATGTATAATTTGATAGTCATGTTTATATTCGTTGCGTAGGTGTTTTAAAATGCTTTTCAACGGTATAAAGTTCATAAAAAACTGTGGTATAGTTTAAGAGATAAATCGTTTATAAATTTTACTAATTATTGTCCATAAGGGTATAATTGTAAAAAATACTTAAATATACTCCACTTTCCTCCTTGCCTTAAAATTTGTGCAAACTACAAGTAACTCATCTAATTAGGGACAGAGGGAGTAGATTGTACCCAACCTCTTAGCCGAGTTGGGCAGCCAAAGACTGAAATTACACACGAGAATTCCACTTTTCCCGTTATTACCTCGCCACTTTTTGGGAGCACTATTTGAAGGGTATGATGGGAAATAGGAGATGGGTGCTTATAATACTAGGAGAAGTAATGAAGTATTAACATGAATTTTGCCTTAGAATGATTTTTAACAACCGTTTAGAAAAACGACCTGAAACACAACTGCACCTTAATTTGGACAATATTAACCTTATAATGAAACTTTTTCTAATGGGTTCCATTATTTTATTTTTTTTATTTTTTTTTGGGAAACGGAAACATTCATTCAATTAAATAACCAAATTGTTAAGATTACAAGATGTTTCGGAAACAGAAATGGAAGATATTTCATTAGACTGTTCAATTAACAAAGATCGCCTAATCACTTCTGGAATTTGCACCCATGTTCGATTAACAAAGATCACCTAATCACTTCAGGGTTCCATTTATTTGGGACACTTTACCCTATGGATTAATAATTGCCCAAGTTAGGGTGTAGTTTTGGATTCTTTTTGGTTTGTTTGTTAGGAATTATTCATGCATGAAACAGGGTTTAGTAGTGGATGGATCCCACAGGTAGCTGTTTTTGTACTGTTTGTGGGCTCTTTACTACTAGGTTTTTTTGGCCTTGTAGTTTCTCTGAACTGGTCCGTGATAACCGAAATTGCAGGGTTCTCACTTATTTGGGTGAGCCACAATTATCGGACCATTTTTTGGGGACCATGCTTTTTTTGTGGGGACTATGATTCTATTTTAAAAAAGACATTACAAGTAATCCTAAGTCACCCCTTATCTAAATATTTTTCTTAATACCAAACTTACCCTCCTTAATTAAATGTTTTGTTTAATAATTAATTAGCTATTAGTTAATGATTAGTAATTAGTATGATTAGTAATAATTAGTTACTCTATTACAAAAAGTTAGTTAATGATTAGTATGATTAGTAATGATTAGTTGCCGATAAGAAGTTCGGTTACAAAAATTGAAAATTTTCGTTACGATCAAACCGAACTATATAGTTTCTTTAAGACTTTCCAAATTTATTACCAAGGACCGAACTTAATGATTAGTAATGATTAGTATGATTAGTAATGATTAGTTACCGAAGAAGTTCTATTATAAAAATTGAAAATTTTCCTTGCGATCAAACCGAACTATATAGTTCGGTTACAAAAAAAATTTAAGACTTTTTTAGGACCAAACATAACTAAAGTTCGGTTTCCCAAATTTATTACCAAGAACCGAACTTAATGATTAGTAATGATTAGTATGATTAGTAATGATTAGTTACCAGTAAGAAGTTCGGTTAAAAAAAATTGAAAATTTTCCTTGCGATCAAACCGAACCATATAGTTCGGTTACAAAAAAAATTTAAGAGTTTTTAGGACCAAACCAAAATTAAAGTTCGGTTTCCCAAATTTATTACCAAGAACCGAACTTAATGATTAGTAATGATTAGTTACCAGTAAGAAGTTCAGTTAAAAAAAATTGAAAATTTTCCTTGCCAAAAAAAATTTAAGACTTTTTAGGACCAAATTCGGTTTCCCAAATTTATTACCAAGAACCGAACTTAATGATTAGTAATGATTAGTATGATTAGTAATGATTAGTTACCAGTAAGAAGTTCGGTTAAAAAAATTGAAAATTTTCCTTGCGATCAAACCGAACCATATAGTTCGGTTACAAAAAAAATTTAAGACTTTTTAGGACCAAACCGAACTTAATTTATTACCAAGAACCGAACTTAATGATTAGTAATGATTAGTATGATTAGTAATGATTAGTTACCGAAGAAGTTCGGTTAAAAAAATTGAAAATTTTCCTTGCGATCAAACCGAACCATATAGTTCGGTTACAAAAAAAAATTTAAGAGTTTTTAGGACCAAACCAAACTTAAAGTTCGGTTTCCCAAATTTATTACCAAGAACCGAACTTGATGATTAGTAATGATTAGTTACCAGTAAGAAGTTCAGTTAAAAAAAATTGAAAATTTTCCTTGCCAAAAAAATTTAAGACTTTTTCCCAAATTTATTACCAAGAACCGAACTTAATGATTAGTAATGATTAGTATGATTAGTAATGATTAGTTACCAGTAAGAAGTTCGGTTAAAAAAAATTGAAAATTTTCCTTGCGATCAAACCGAACCATATAGTTCGGTTACAAAAAAAATTTAAGACTTTTTAGGACCAAACCGAACTTAAAGTTCGGTTTCCCAAATTTATTACCAAGAACCGAACTTAATGATTAGTAATGATTAGTATGATTAGTAATGATTAGTTACCAGTAAGAAGTTCGGTTAAAAAAAATTGAAAATTTTCCTTCCGATCAAACCGAACTATATAGTTCGGTTACAAAAAAAAATAAAAGTTGTTACGATCAAACCGAACTAAAGTTCATTCCCAAATTTTTACCAAGAACCGAACTTAATGATTAGTAATGATTAGTATGATTAGTAATGATTAGTTACCTGTAAGAACTTTCCCAATTTATTAGTGATTCGTATGATTAGTTACCAAAAATCGAAACTTTTCTCTCGGTGGTAGTCGGAGGTGGTGGTGGTGGTGGGCGGTGGGAGGAGGTGGTGGTTATATATAGGTGGTGGTGGTGGGCGGCGGCGGGAGGAGGTGGTGGTTATATATATATAGAGAGAGAGAGGTGGTTATTAAGTTAGTTTTAAATTAAATTAGGTTAAGGGTAGGTTAGTCATTTCCACACTTTAGGACACCCCTTATAACTATAGGGAAGGTGGCCTAATAAGACCATGGTCCCCCAAAAAAAACCATGGTGCCCAAAAAATGGTTCCAATTATCAATGGTGATTTGCTTGGTCCACTAAATCGTTTGAGAGATCGACACCTCAAGAGACATGGGATGTCGTGTCCAAATTTCAGTATTCACAGTATTTTGTTTTCAATCATGGAATTTTGTTTTATGCTTAGCTCCCTGTCTCTCTCTACTAGGCCATGCATTTATTTCTTCTCTATCTAGACTTTGAGCCCTCATAGCAATTGCAGTGATACGAGTATAACCAAAGACCAAAGAGGGAAAAAAAGACTAAAATTCGAGTTTAGTTTTGTGTGTGACATTACGGGTGGAAGACTAAATTTGGTGGAGCGTACACTATATATTCGCCTGGTGTGGGGCGGAGACTATACGTTTGCCTGGTGTGGGGCGGAGATATAAAGCATAAAGAAAGAAGAAAAAAAAATGTATTTCTTCCCAGCTCCCCCTCTCTCTATCTACTGGGCCATGCATTCTGATCCTATTTCTTCTCTATCTAGACTTTGAGCCCTGAGTAGAAGAAATGCATCATGGCCGGATGTTGCCGCTTTTAGAGAAAGGACTGACCTGATGGTTACCCAAGTCCATAGAATATTAACAGATACGGTCTTTAGAATCTTGGACTCCCTTCTTACTGTTGTACTACAGTATCATGAAGAAATTCCTGCAAATTTTTTGAATATAAAATTGAAATTTAATCCCCATGAAGCATGCGCATGCTCTTCTTTTGTGCAGTCTCTAGAACCATTTAGTGTTACTTCTCTACTTTCCTTTTGGAGTCCTTGCCATTTGTACATCTTATGTGAGTGCCCAGCAGTTGTGATGCTAAGAATAAAGCTGTATAAATGGCTTTTTTCTTAATGACCATGGTGTTTGGAAAAATCCAAGATCGCAGTCAGTTCGATACATCCCCCTGATGGCCTTGAGAGGACATTCTAGTTATATGATCAATGGTGAGCAGACCATCAGTTGCATCACCCTTTCAAACCCACAAGATCGTATTTTGATATGTTTTGTATGTATGCTAAGCTCAACCCGCTGTGGACAACTTCTTGTTCTTGTATGTGCTAGTTGCTTGTGTACAGAAAGATCTTGCATGAGTCTGTAGTAAATTTGACCTTTCAGTCGGTAGTCAATATTTGCTAGTCAAAGTAACTGCTCACGGAACAGAAAGTCAGAAACCCTATCATCCATTTTCGACTAACGCTTCTATCTGTCTGATGTGTTTATCTTAGCTTGCAGCTACTCCCGCGCAGCACGGGATTTCTAGGAAGAGAATGGAACAGAGAAGAGACTCCATGTGATGACTGTAAGAGAGTACAACTGAATTTGGGTAGACTAGTGTATTATATAGTATTGGTGCATGAGTACTACAAAGAGGTACAAACTCTTTAACCTCTACCTTGCGGACAGTAACATCCACAGTGACATGACATGGTGTGTACAGAGAATGCCTCTCCAGTCCTAATCAGTTTACTATTTAAAGGATGAAAGTAAAAATGAATTTACTCACCACATTTTACAGTATCGACTTGGTTTTTTTGGCCCCCTCACACTTTTAACTTATTGATTGTCCTTTTGTATAAGCTATTTTGAGTAGGAGTAATGGGTGACAGTATCTTTAAAACAATATGTCAATGACTCCCTTTATGGGGATAATACCAATAGTGTTGATTTATTTAGGATATGATTATAAATACGGTATGCAGCAGTGTCGTGTCGTGTCGTGTCGTATTGTCAGGCAGCTCAAGCTGATCCTTGTTTGTCTTCTTGCTGTCCGCCTGGTCCTATCTTTAACGTTCATGCACGTCAAGGGAAGCGGCATACCATGTGTGTTTTGCAAGTCCGAAGAGGAAAGGCGATCGCTCCAAAATGGAGGATTTGGTAAATCCATGTGGGGTGCTTGGTTCCTGATTCTGACAATTTTTTTTTGTAGAAACCATTTAACAGACTGTAAGAAGAATTGGGCTGGGTTCTCATTTTGCAGCATCTTGTCTAGTTTACCATCAGCTTAAGGTTGTGGAGTGTTACAATTCCAGCTGGTTCCACATGTCCACCCGATTTTATTCCGACTACTGTTAGCAGCTGATTTTACAGTATATACAAGGAAAAAATGTTCTCTCCTTGATGCTTTTTTTGTCAAAATACTTGGAATTGGAACCGATACTAGTAGAATATACGATCAATCAACGGAAAATGGGTCATTTATCCAAATATTTTTAAAACATGGTTCAAATGGACGAGTAAAAATTAGTATGAGTGAAATGGACACTAAAAAAATAGTAAGGATGAAACTGGATTCATCCTAGCTTAAACTTAAAAAATAGTAAGGATGAAACTGGATGCATCGTGATGTAAATTAAAAATAAGAAAAAATATTTGAAAATGGGCAGGATGAAACTATTTGCATCCTGCCTATTTTTATATTTTTATCCATTTAAACAGTATCAAAATCTAAATATCCTTTTCACATAGGAATTATTGGTCTTTTTTAACCAATTTTGTGATCAATCAAATTGGGAAGTACAAAGAAATAAAAAATCTCAGCATCTTCAACTTCTATTCCTATTCTTTTCAGAAACTTAAAACCCAAAAATAGGACACTAGCAACAATCGAGTGAAATTGTAAAAGTTGTATGTATATTCTTATCCCCATTGGTGTGGTATATGTACCAGTAGTACTACTGTACCAACATTCAACATGCTACGTGTTGGGTTATCAAGGGATTCTCAAAAGCAACGTGAAAAGTAAAATTGGAAAGTGAAATGGAATTCAAGGCTGAAAATTCTTGGAAGGAAGTTGATTCGGAGCCACAAATCTTTTTACATAGTTTATTTAGAATAGGATATAAAAACGAATTGGGGATATAAATTACTCCCCCAACCAATAGTGTCTGTTAAGGGGTGTTTTTGAAGGGCAAAAATACTAAAATACCCTTCCCTCAAAATAAAAAATAAAAAGTTAAAATCAAAAAACAAAATCATATCCCCATTTCCTTCTCCACTTCTTATTAATCTCTTTTAGGGTTAGAGCTTTTAAACCCAAATATTCCCCATTTCCTTTCAAATTCTGTTCTCCTTCTCTGCCGGCTCCTCACTTTGGAAACAACTTATTTATTTATTTATTTATTTTTTTACATTCGGAAGTGATGAAGACCATGCCGGTAGTGATGATGACCATGCCAGTAGTGATGAAGATCATGCCGGAAGTGATGGAGATCATGCCGGAAATGATGAAGACATGCCGGTTTTGATGAAGACCATGCCGGAAATATTTTTTTACATCGCCGGAAGTGATGAAGACCATGCCGGAAAACGGTGCCGGCATGCTTGGTAACTAACATTCAATGCCGTAACTAAATGCCCGCATGCTCAATAGAAATCTATCAATGCCGGTAGTCAAGTAAAAAAAAATTCAACTTTCTAGATACTTTACATCATGTGCCGGCATAGAAATTAAACCAACATACCATGCCGGTAGTAGTACCGGCATGCTCGAGAATTAACTATCTGTGCTGGTAGTGGACTGAAAACCAGAAAAAAAATCAAAACGGAATAGGTTTTGAATTTCAACATAATAGGCTACGCCCCCCCCCGGATAGCGTTCTGAAAAAAATAACTTATGTACCGGCATAGTTTTTGGGTTGAATACTATGCCGACTTGAGTTTCAAAATAGGGGATAAGCTCGGTGCTGGCATGGACGTGGTATGATTACCATGCCGGTATGTCTGCTTCCGACATTGTATTCATACCATGTACATGCCGGCACCGAGCTTTTTCAGCTGCAAAAATGGTGGATTCAAAGAAAAAAAATAATCAAATTTTCAACTTCTTAGCAGCAATTCTCTCTTCACAATCATCCTCCATTTTCACCAAAAAAAATTCCCTCCCAATTTTTTTCCTCTTTCTACTCTCACCTCACTCACCCAAATACAAATAAAAACATACACTAATCTTTTAACAAATTATTAAAATTTTTCTTAATTATTATTAACCACTAATCCTGATTAGTGAGGGGTAGATTAAGAATTACTTAAAATGCTTAGATAAGGGATGACCCTGATTTGATATTTGGATCCCATTTTTGTCCTTTTCCTATATCCCCAATTGCGCCTTCTCTATTTAACCTTTGTTGCCGCAATACTTTAAGAACAAACCTGAACATAAGGTTCCAAATTTTGTTAGTGGCAAAGTGGCCTTGTTGACATGATTTACCGATTTATCAGCAGGAAAAAAAAAAAAAATTTCCAAAACATGTATTTTTTATAATTTTGTTGTTTTGAGGCAAGCCATAACCGGTAACCCTATAGTGAAGTTCCCTCAAGGGGAGAAATATCTAGGGAAATAGCTAAAAAGATCTGAGACTCTTGCACCGGGTTGGGTTGCTAGCGAGAACTGAATCACACAATTACCGAATTTGCTAGCCAAAAAAGATCTCAGACTTTTTTTCTTAAATTTTTTTTTTTGTTTCCCGAAAAACTTTTTTTTGTTCTTTCTTATTGGTAAAGAATTTGGTGCTGAAGAGTTTCAAACTCATGTCACCGGTATCATCACCCAATGACAATGTACTCGAGTGACACAACAATGCCGCTAACATTGCTCACTTTGCCTTGAATTGTTACCAGATCTGTTATCCGAGGATGATGTTATAGATCATCCGAATGAACTATAATGTGTAACTTGGGTTGGAAAATAAGCAGAGAGATTGAAGATGTAAGCATATGAAATCCAAATATAAAGCTTGTTATTACAACTAAGACATAAAGCAGGACCAGAAATACAAGAAAAGAAAAAAGAAAAAAAAGGGAGAAGGAAAGATGATATTTTTGTACATTATTCTCTAGTTTGTTAACTATTCCTTGAGCTAGCTAGCTAGGGTCTTAGTGAATAATGTGTTCTGATGATTGAAATCACCCACTTCTGATTTATTTTTAGAAAACATCTTTAAATACATATAGTAGAGTAGGACACGTTATTATCCCCGATCATTTCTTTCGTTTGGGTTGATTAATTAGGGATACTAATTAACCTAACGTCGTCTCGCAGCAGTTTCCCTTTGTGCATTGAAGAAAACAGCAGCAACAGGTAGTCCAAGTTCATTAGCTTCTGCAAATTTCCTAGCATTGAAATGATCCCTGGATGACGGCGAACTCACTGATTGTCTTCTTTTCTGTTTGAATAATGCAAACACAAACCTGTGTATTCCTATATTTGGTTTTGGCATCTCATAACTCACTACTTCTCTTCCTGAAATTTCATGGACAAGCAAAGGCGACGATCGATGAGAATAGGTAATGATGGTGCTATTACAATACCGATGACCTAAGGTGGCCGAAACTCATCTACATCCTAATTTACGGCTCAAAAAATGATGAAAAGAGATGACATAACCTACCGAATGTAGCATCAGTTGTGCCTGGAATGTCTGTCACAATCCTGTAAAGATGGAAACAATATATCCAGAGGTAAGTTTTCTCATTCTGTTATTATGAACTGTGTTGAAGTAGCAGTTTCATTCTTAAACAACGAAATCTGGCAACCATATATGTGAGTTTAAGTGTATGATGACTGATGATCAAGGATGTAATACAAATTTAGTTCTACTACACTATACACAAACATACACACAAATTTATGGATGTGCAACACTTGTGAAACTCTGATATGTTTGTTTTTGGACATGAAAAAACATGAACTTGTGAGCCACGTGCCTGCCTTAGCTAAAACAGATAGATAAAGAAAATGGATGTTTAAAGCTGATCATATATAGAGATCGATATCTATAGAGATAATATATATATATATATATATATATATATAATATGTATACCAGTGGAGATGTTCTTTAAGATATGGATCACTAGGGCCAGGAACATCAGGGTCTGTCATAATCTGCAAATTCAAAAAAAGCAGATATCAGATTTGCATATCAAACAAGTTTATACAGAAAAGCAGGTTTATAATCATGAAAAAAATATATCAAACAAGTTTATATATGGACAGAGTCCTAGTAGATATAGTAAGGACTAAGGAGTATATATTTACCAGTGTAAAAAATGATCTCATATCACCACCATGAACTTCAACTTTAGGTTTAGCAGTGACAGTAGAAGGAAAAAGCTCATGGCCATTACAAACTCGTTTATTGCAGTTATAAGTTACAGACATTTTGACTGTTGGAGTGAAAGAATCAAGAACATCACCGATCACCCTTCCAACTGAAAGAGGTTCTAACATCTTTGCCATGATGATACTAGAAAGATGGTTAACAAGGGAGGAACACTAGTGATGATAATGAGAGATCAAAAGAGAGATAGGGATAGCAGAAGAAGACAAATGTATGTGTGTGTAGGTTTCTTATTGGATATGGAAGTAGAAACCTCTTGTATTTATAGTGGCTTTGGAGAATTAATTGGTGAAATAAAATAGTATAAATAATGGCATATCATGAACAGATATAAACCCTTAAAGTGTTGTAGTTTAGTTATACCAAACTTTATGAGTTCAATCTCATTGACCGTACGACTATACTATCCGAGGTACGTAAGATGTGCCCATCCACTTCTTGTTGGGTAGAATTTTGTTACGCCTATCCTGCTCTGTTATATTATATGGATCATGTTTTCCTCCTCCCAAGGAGTGCAGCAGGGTGATCCCTTAGGACCATTGTTGTTTGCTCACACACTTCATCCGTTGATCAAGAGAATTGAGGTGCAATGCACACTTGAATTGCAAGCCTGGTACCTTGACGATGGCACCTTGATAGGTGACACATTGATGGTGGCAAAGTCTTTGAAGATTATACAGGATGAAGGGCGGAAAGAGTACTACATCTGAATGTAGCGAAAACCGAAGTGTTTTGGCCTTCCCCTGATCCTAGAGCTTCGGTTGCATGTGTTTTTCCGCCTAATATTAGTAGGCCGACTAAGGGTGTGAAAATTTTGGGGGATCCAGTTAGCCTTGATGCTCAATTTAACAAAGATCTGGTTGTTGGTAGAGTTAGCAAGACTATGGCTCTTATAGATGCTGTTGAAAAGCTTGAAGACCCTCAATACGAATTGCTCTTATTTAGGAATTGCACAGGGTGTCGCGGCTGTATTTCGCACTTCGGACTACTAAGACATAGTTTTTATAGGAAGCTCAAGACTTGTTCGACTCCCGTCTGTTTCAATTCCTCAGGCATATTATTACGGGAGATGGGCCTGGTTATGGGCTCCTTGGCGAGAGATCTCTACCTTGCCTTTCAAACACGGTGGGTTGGGAGTGTACACTATGCAAGACACCAAACACTATTGTTTCCTTGCCTCTAATTTGCGGACCCAAGACTTGCAGACCTCCATTTTAAAAAAAACACCTAAGCATCGGTGGTTGTGGCTCTTCTCTTTAGCAAGCTATTGACTCATTCAACTCCCTACCCGGTATTGTGCCTTCCCTTTGCACTAGTAGTTTTGCCACCCTTTCTATGAACTCCCCAGCAACTATCTATTTTGATGCGATTAAGAAGAACTTACCAAACAACTACATTTTGACTGGAGCGTGATTCTCGTGCTTTGGCAATGTAACCAATCAAAACATGCTTGGGATTTTTTGATGGCAATTCCTATTTTGGGGCTCAATCAAAATATTGGAGCTAGGCAATTTAGTGCAATTCTCCGATATAGGCTTGGGATCCCCCTTTTTGAGATGGATGGTTCTTGCTCTTTCTGCAAAAGGGAGATGGATGTCTTTGGGGATCATGCCTTACATTGTGCTAATGAGGTTGGTCTCAAGTTTAGACATGATTTGGTGCGGGATACTATTGCTGACATGTGTTATCGAGCGGGCGTGTCAGCAAGAAAGGAGGTTGACTTGAGGCTTCTTTTCCAATAATGGCTGAGACCAACTGACATCCTTGTGCATAACTGGGACAATGTGCGTGACATGTGCTTTGACGTGACTGGTGTTTCACCATTTATTGGAGGTGGGGTACGCACTTTTACCCCGGGCCTTGCTATCAAGAATGGGGTTTCTCGGAAGAATTCCAAATATTTGGAGAAGTGCCCTTCACAGGGATATGGTTTTGGGATACTTGCCTTCACCACCTTAGGAGAGCTTGGGGACGATACCACGGATTTTCTAAAGCGCCTGCATAATTATATAGCTAGTCATGATGCTAATGTGCGGGCTGGTGATTTTCTTTTTCATAGATTAGGAGTATTTATTTAAAAGGAGGTTGGAGCTCAGCTTGTTGCTAGGCTTCCAACTAATTTCCTACCGGATGATAATCCCTCCGAGTTGTAATTTTTACATATCTTCAAAAAAAAAAAAATATTCAAAAAAAAAAATTTATAAAAAAAATAAACTAAAAAAGTTACTCCCTCCGTCCATTTTTAAGAGTCCGCTTTGACTTTGTCAAGATATTAAGGAAATCCTATAAAATGTCATGACTATCCCTTGACTAGCCTATTTAATATTACGTTATTACCAAAATTAAAATTATTAGTGTTAAAAAATCTAATTTGGATAGTATTATTGTTTTAGGAAATATTGTAAAGAAATAAAAGCAAACTTATACTCCATGAAATTGTAGATTATTTCCTCTTTAGATATACTCTACCATGAATTTGAGATTTTGTCATAAATTTTTTTGATTCTTTGCCATGTAAGAATAAATAGAAGTATTAGGAATTTTGTAACTACCCATAAATGTTTTTGTTTAAAAAAGGAATGGCAATTAATATAAAAAAATATTGAATGGATTTTTTCCTTATAGTGATGATATTTATGATTTTGAATTAAGTTTATATTAAAAATGATTTTATAATTATAAAAAAGAAAGGGTATATTTGATAGTTTAAAGGAAAAGTATGTCTATAAACAGAGCGGACAGATAAAAATGGACATTCCAAATTAGAAATTAAGACAGATAAAAATGGACAGAGGGAGTAATATTAAAAATTAATTAATTAATCAAGGGTATTTAAGTAACTTAACCACTCATTAGACACCCCTTATCACCCCACACTAGTTAGGGTCATCCATATGTATGCCCCAAAATTTCTATGTATGCCCGAAATGAGGGTTCTTTTTTTATCAAAAGATCATAAACCGGAACACTTTTCAATGCGCTCTCGCTGTTTATCTCTGAGCGCTCTCCCTTTCTCGGTATTGAAAAATTATATTGTTGAGCTGAGCCACGTTAAATATGTGTGTACTTATTATTGTTTTTGTTCGTGAGTTGCATGAGGGTGGTCATGCTCTCATTCTCATCTTAGATTCTAGAGATTTAGGGTTCATTGTTGGCTAGTTTGTTTCCGCCTGATAACATGTGTAGATGGCTCTGAACCACAACTTGTTATTGGCATTGTTTTTTTAAATAGCTGTACGAAACATTATTTTCGAGGTAAGAAAATTTGAAAACAATAAACAAAAAACTGCTTTGAAAAGATTAGAAAACAAATTTAGAAATCTGCACCAAAAGACTGTTTTGAAAAGATTAGAAATCATCCAGTACGGACAGATTTGATAGAAGTGATCGACCTATATTGTCGTTAGCTCAATTAATACAAATATAATATGATATCAATGATTGGATTCTATCAAATATAAAAGATTGATTCATTAATTAGTTTGCTTGCACCAACTACGTACTTTTTGTTATAAACGTATAAATATATTAAGAATATCTAAGGTGAATCTCGTTTATTATTGGGATGTCCTTGTGTCTAGCCCTATAAATAGAGGCTCTAATGTTTGTTTAACACACACATTAATAGAATTTCTCTCTCTCTTCTTCCCCTCTATTTTGTGTCTCTTTCTCTATATTCTTTGTTTACAAGACGTTATCATGCACGTCGCTCTACAACGAGCTTTGAGATTTCTTAAGCAAAATCGGAAAATGGATGCTATAAGAAGTTAAGTTCGTGTTTACTATTTTTTTTCCTAACGATTTATGTTAGTTGCTTTAGTTGTATTTGTTGTATAAATCTCTTGATATGTTTGTATAATGATCTTTCAACTATATACGTACGCATACTAACTTTTGGTTAATGTTTGTGTGGCCGTACTTGTGTCCGCTGGATCAACAAAACTTTGATATGCAATTAACTTTGGAAGTTGAGGTTTAGCACATGGGTAAAAAGAGATCCACACTCTTCATCGGTTTGTTAAAACCTGCAACTAAGTATTATAGATTATTTAATTCACTGTTTTTGTTTTTTCTAATGCGATTGTTTAGTTGACGACGAAGCTTTTGCTTTTATACTGCATCTGTTGAACGGTCATGGACCAATGGTATTGATTTATTTGGTTAGTTACCAATAAGGAGCAACCATTTTTTCCTATCGTCACTGGCATATTTTTCACACTTTTGCCGATATGATGTGAGGATCTTGGATTATTTTCCTACAATGGATTTATAATCTTCTTGCACCGACCACCGGATTATGGTCACTCTCAAAGTTTTGGGTACTTGAAATCCATTGTTTAATCCTAAAAAGATATGGTATAATCTATAATTATGGGATATGGGTGATCTTTTTAGTAAAAAGTTTGATCTCCTTTTTTCTCTAATTCTTTTTCATAGAGAAGAAAAAAAAAAAAAACAAATCCATCGAAAGATGATTTTACAGTTTCTATCTCTCTAATGAAATTGTAATCACCAAAAATTGGTGTAGTCGCAAATATTATTACTTTTTACAGTAAATATCACATGCATGGTTGAAAAACCTCCGGCAAGTTAATATTGGTATCTTTGTCCATTTGACAAAGATCATGTGATTTATCATATCCTCCGGTTTCTATATTATTTTGTTAGAAACCATCCATCAACTACAAAGTTGACTATGCGATGAAAACGACAATATCCCTTATTTGTCGATACAATTTTGTTAATCGTACACACCAATTGATTTTGGTTTTTCCCCATCAATTCTCTTTAATGAGATGTAAAAATTGGCATTCTAAGAATTTTTAACCAATATTGGTTATTGATTTCTATTCCTTTAAAGAAATCTTTATCAACCAAGAACTTTTCTATAGCATTATTATGGTTTAAACTAATTGCAAATACCATTGAATAAAAATTGCTACATTCTTAAAATATATTGGGCAATTTTATTTAATTTTTCTCGGTAATAATCTCCAAAGTTCGGATTTTGTTCCACTTGTAGTTGGAATATTTTAAGGACTCTAAAGATCAATGGGTGCGCACCCGGCTTGTTAGCTATATCATTAGTCCTTGTTGTGACTATATCGATCTTGGTATAATTTTCTTTTGATAAAGAAGTGTCCATAATTTCATTCTAGTTCATTATCTCGTTGATCCTTGAGGTCATGAAATTATTTTGGAGTTTTATTTGTATATTTTGGCTGTAACTAATAAAATACATGGTTGATGTTGAATTTGTATCTCAAGTAGATTACAATTTTGGGATAATTTTTTTATGGCTCTTGGAATCAGTATCTACTATCCCACCTGGTATTGTTAACATCCAGAAATTATAAGTATATGTCCTCGAATTAATTGGATAATACTTTACGAAATTTGTTTTCGTTTTTATAAGATGAAAAAATTTCCGCCATAATCAGGGGGAGACTATACACTACCAAAGAAAAGTTGGTGTTAATTAACTTGAATGTTATATTAGTTTCTCTCCCATCATGATCAAATTGAAAAAAGGCTGCCATTGACTAGGCGTGAAATATCATATTTGCTTTTGCATAAGCGTTTACCTCTTTAAGAGGAAAATCCAGTCACATCTAGTAAAATAAGTAGCGTTCTATAATAGGCTATTGGTAGTGCTCCAATTGAGTGTACCAAAAACACGATTCGCATTCTCGAAGTTATTATCTCCTCAATTGAATAAGAATAGATTGTAATGCCCGTGGGCGCCTGGTACCAAACAATTCTATGATTTTTTTTTCTTCAAGATATGCATACACTTGAGAATTATGTGGGATCGTAATTAATTAATATATTGTCGAATATTCATTCAAAGTAGCTACTGAAATAAATGATGGTGGTTTTGAACCCCTATGCAGTGGAATATCGACATATGTGATTGGTTGGCATATAATCCAAATTATGTTGGATTAATTTCTTGATTGACGCAATTTTGGATCCAAAACTTATCACCTTAAAAATGCCAAGCCTATTAATTACAAAGTTGGTGTAGTCATATTGCGTCGTTATACGAGAAATGTATTCGTTTCAGGGTCTTATTTATTTTCAGACCCTAGGATTTATTTATTAATTGTTCTCTTTATACAATGCACATGGCGTGGTTGAAGGACTCATATTGCATTCACACAAGAAATGTGGTCGGAGAACATATTAAATTTGTAATCCTTGGAGGATTTTCAAATTATATTTGGGCAGCCACCTTATATTCTTACATAAGGTTTAATAATCCTTTATGTGTTTTTAGAAATTTGGTACAAGACCAAAAATCCGAATTAACTAGTTGATGATATCAGCTTTATAGGTCTCTTGAGGAGTCCTTAAAAACACCAACATCCACGCTTTAGCGGCATAAATTCTATTTTCTTTTCTTTCTTAAATCTGCAGTTAGAATTATGCTAGCTTAAACTGGTCTTTGAGATAGACTAGAGTTATGATTTTGATGCTCATTTTCTGTAATACTCATGTAGTTGAGTTAGCATCCATAATCTTCAAAAGTTGTACTCTTTTTCCTTTGTTTCAGGTTTTATCCCACGTGGTTTTCCTGACAAGGTTTTAACGAGGCAACATGACATTTTATTTTATTTTATTTCAAAATGTTGATATTTGTGCTCTTTTTCCTTTGTCCAAGTTTTTTCCCATTGGGTTTTTACTGGCGAGGTTTTAGCGAGGCAATTTAATTCAACATGGTGGTCATCCAAGGGGGAGTTGTATCGATTTCGGTTATTTGGTGGATTCTCACCATTAACTAGATCGTTTTGTTAGACCACATCAACATAAACTTCTCCTATGAATTTGGATATCATTCGATCCATATAAGGTATGATCACAAATTTTGTTCACCTTTGGTACTTTGTAACTACATATTGGTACCTTGTTGAAGAAACTACGTCAACTACATATGCAAATCATCTCCGAAAGATAGCAAAGCAAGACATAAGTTCTCAATGAATTTGGAGAAGCTTGAATATTCGAGTACACTACTATCGGAAGACTAACACAAAAGAAGACTTCATCGAACAAATATCTTCTACATTCAAGAATCGTTCACCGAAATTGGGAAGTCTCGACTCAAAGATTTGAAAGCCAATAATTTACTGAAGTACTCATCAGGGGGAGCGCCATCATCAAATTAAGGTGCATTCACTGGACTTTATCAAGTTGTACTCTTTTTCCTTCGTCAAGGTTTTGTCCCAATGGGTTTTCCTTGTCAAGGTTTTAACGAGGCAACATTTATGTGTCCAACAATGTTTCGAGTCTTTATATGCTTATGCAATTTTAGGTTTTTCTCTTTTGAGTTTTCCTGGTACGTTTGTAATTAGCTTAGACACAATGTCATCAGGGGGAGTGTTATAAACGTATAAATATGTTAAGAATATCTAGGGTGAATCTCGTTTATTATTGGGATGCCCTTGTGTCTAGCCCTATAAATAGAGGCTCTAATGTTTGTCTAACACACACATTAATATAATTTCTCTCTCTCTTCTTCCCCTCTATTTTGTATCTCCTTCTCTATATTCTTTGTTTACAAGACTTTTCTATGTTTCAAAACGAAGAAAAAACTACGTACTTTTCTTATAACTCTTCTTATTGGGCCGACCGAGCAAAGCGAGGGAGGTCCTTTATATGACCACTTTTTTTTTTTTTTGTAAAATCTAAGTGATCAATTACCACAAAAAGATTGGAAATGGTTAGGGCCGAAAAGCCAAAAATGTCCCTCCATTATAGTCCAATTACTATAACTCCTTGTCTATCCTATCTTTTCAGGGGTATAATTGGAAAACAAACTTTAATATAACATATCTAAAAATCCGTGCCTTGGAATTTTACAAATTTTATCTCGTTAGAAAGGTTATAAAAAACTCTACGCAACAAGTACGGACAACAATATCAAATTTGGAGTTTTTACGGAAATTCGGAGATATATATCATTTTGGGCACAATTTTAGAAAATTAAATGTATATCCATTATACAAACCATCACAAAGGATACATAATACTTTATGTAGCAAAATATTGGTTTATGCATCAAATAATTTTCCATTGCAACTAATAAAACGATGTACTCCATCCGTTTCAAGAAAAATGGTACCATCATTTTAGGCTTTCTCGAAAATTGAATGCATAGCCATTATGCAAACCACCACAAAGGATGCATAACACATCATGCAACCATATTTTGGTTTATGGATCGACTAATTTTCCGTTTTAGAAAAATAATACTTTCACATCCCGTTTCAGGAAAAATGATACTATCACATCCCGTTTCGGAAAAGTGATACTTTCGCTCCGTTTCGGGAAAAGTGATACTTTCGTTCCGTTTCGGGAAAAGTGATGATACTTTTTTCTGAAATGAGGTGAAAGTATCACTTTTTCAAAACGGGGAGAAAGTATCACTTTTTTCCGAAACGGGGCGAAAGAATCACTTTTTCCGAAACGGGGTGAAAGTATCAGTTTTTCCGAAACGGGGAGAAAGTATCACTTTCTCTGAAAGGGGGCGAAAATGTCACTTTTTCTGAAACGAGGGGAAAGTATTACCTTTTCTGAAAGGGGACGAAGGTAGTCGTGGACAAACTCCATCTTCATATTCTTCTTCGGTCGGCCCTCCCACCATGGCAACGGTCGTACTTGTTAGTAGTATCTACTTCAAATCTCAAGAAATGAGTCAGATCTGAAGTGGGTGTTCTTCTCTTACTGAATCTAGTAAACGCAGAGAAAATGAAGGTAATGATTGATGATTGGGCTCCTTTGATTCCAAGCTTTGGGCTCATATCTATTATACTATATATAAAGCGAACCCACCCTTGCAACAGTGTTAATGAAGCTGCAAATTGTGTTGGACCTTTTTACCCCCATATCTTACCTATGTAATAAATATCCTAAAAATATAATGAGGATATATTAGTAATTTATGCTGTTTGCAAATAAAATTTTCTATTTAGTGTTTGAGAGGACCCAATTCGCGTGCCTGTGGTTGGAGGGGACCCCTTACGCACAGTAGCAATGAAGATGCAAATTTTATTGGACTATTTTGCCTTTAATCCATGCCAATACAAGTGATGAGAAATAAATAATATAAGGGTATATTAGTAATTTAGTTTATTTGAAAATTAACTTTGCAAACTCAGACAAACCTCGACCCAGCTTGCACGTATATGAACAGTACTTTGAAGCTGTAAATTATATTTGGACTATTTCGCCAATACAAATGATGAGAAATAAATAACATAAGGGTATATTAGTAATTTGATTTGTCTAAAAATTACCATAAGATGCTAAATAAGGACAAAGGTAATGGACATCCAGCTTGGCAGTAACTGAAGCTGTAAAAACTAAAAATCCGAAATTGCCCCTATTTTTATACCGTATTTGCTTTTCATAGAAAAATTATTTCAGGATATTATGGTAATTTAAACCTGAATATAAAAACATTGCATTTACACCTGATGGGAAAAAGTAAAGAGTAAGATGGGGAAGTATGCCACGTGGAATCATATTAATCCAAAGCTTTTTCGCCTCTAATTAAGTTAGCACCGGTCATATGGAAGCATTACCGTATTGGGCACGTGCGTTACATTCTTGTGGAATGCAATAAGAAGATCAATTATAGTTCCTTTCTTGACGGTATCAATCTACTTGTGTTCAGTGATGGTAGTTATGGTGTTCTTCGAACGATTATATATCTCAGCCATAATCTATTATAAAATGCTTTCTGGATTTAAACCAGGAAAGCGTTACAAACTCCAAGCAATTAATCCAGTAGAAGACAACGTCAAAGAAGGGAATCAGAAATGTACGTCAGATTATCCGATGGTGCTAGTTCAGATACCCATGTACAATGAAAGAAAGGTTCGTTTTTTACTCCAGGTATTGATTAGGCGAGCTTAGACTGATAGTAGTTAGTTTCAAAACCAACAGTAGGTATTGTCAAGCATCAGACTGAATTTAAGAGCATTTCCCTCTCATCTCCATAGGGAGAATATTCACAAGTCATGCTTATTCTTGATGTGGCTTAAATGGTTGCTTCTTGCTTGCAGGTCTACAAGCTTTCAATAGGAGCTGTGTGTCGTCTTTCATGGCCGTCTGACCGAATCATAGTTCAAGTCCTCGATGATTCAACTGATCCTCTCATCAAGGTAACAATTCGTTCAGTAATTCATATAGTCGAATACACCTAAGTTATGTTGATAAAGAAGGAATCAACATGAAACCAGAGTTCATCGGAATGGGTATAAAGCTGGAGCTCTTCAAGAAGGTTTGAAACACAGCTATGTCGAGGGATGCAAATTCGTGGCCATCTTTGATGCCGACTTCCAACCTGAACCTGACTACCTATACCGAACCGTTCCTTAATTAATACACAATCCTGAAATTGGTCTTGTTCAAACAAAATGGAATTTCGGTAACTTAGCTTCGTCACCTCCGTTAACTAACTATACTTTGTTGTTCTAGATAATCTTACTCTGCCAAAGCAGAAATCAGCAGATTTTAATAAAATCTGGACAAATAATGAAACGGTTGATTTCGTTTTGTAGATAATTCACGTGAGTCTATGATGACAAGAATTCAAGAAATGTCTTTGAACTTCCATTTTAAGGTGGAACAAGAAGTTGGGTCTTTCGCATATGCCTTCTTCAGTTTTAACGGCACTGCAGGTGTATGGCGACTTACAGCTATTGACGAAGCTGGAGGATGGAACGCACGCACAACTACTGAGGACCTGGATCTATCCCTACGTGCAAGTCTCCACGGCTGGAAATTTGTCTATGTCTCTGATATCAAGGTTTCACACTCTATTAATCCTGCAAAACCAACATGGTTAATCCCATTTTTATTATCAATCTCTCACTAACCCCGACTTCCAGGTGAAATGTGAATTGCCAAGTACTTACAAGGCCCTTCGTTATCAACAACATCGATGGTCCTGTGGACCTGCTAACTTATTCAGAAAAATGGGGATGGATATCATCAGGAATGAGGTGATCTAAATTAGAGCTCTTTTTTACTTTCCTTCTTAACAGCATCCACACTCAGAGATATGTAATCTCCTCTGTTTTTTCTAAATTGTTTCATGCAGAGGATCAGTTTGTGGAGGAAGATTCATGTGATATATAATTTCTTCTTAGTCCGGAAAATGATAACTCATATCACCGGCTTCATCTTTTACTGTGTGATAATCCCTATGTGTGTTATGTTTCCTGAAGTCGAGATACCAAAATGGGGTGCAGTTAATATACCCACTGCCATCATGCTTCTCAATATTATTGAAACACCAAGGTGATTTCATCTATGTATGCCCAAACCCTTGCGCTGCTCCATATAGAACTTAATGTTTCTTGTTCTTTCTTTCTTTTTTTCATCTTCTACGTTGTGCAGGTTTATCCCGCTGTTCTTTTTCTGGATTTCACTTGAAACTGTCATGTCGATGACTAGAATGAAAGGAATACTTACCGGTTTGCTAGATAGAAAAAGAGCGAGTGAATGGGTGGTCACAGAGAAATTAGGAGACGTCCAACTCAAATCTAAAGACTCCAGCAGTTTGCCAATAAAATCATCACGGAAACCTCCATTGCTAGAGAGGTACAAATTTTCTGAATTCCAAGTTGCTCTATGTTTCATCGGAACAACATCATGATTAGTAAATTTATGGAAATATGTACGACTAATTCTCTTCTTTTACTTTCTAATAGAATCTACTTGATGGAGCTCTGCATGGGAGTGTTCCTCTTCTTTTGCGCATGTTATGATCTAGCAATCTCAAAGTCTGGGAAACACATTTACTTGTATTTACAGGCAAGTGCCTTCTTCATTTGTGGGTTGGGTTATGTTGGCACCCAACCCCCATATTATTAGAAAGGGTGGCAGATCAGTCTACGAAAAACATCAATATTCATTTCTCTTACAACAGATAGTGTTATCTGGTTTGAGGTATCAATTCTTGCTAAAATATCAAAATATCAAGATAGGATTGGCAAGTTTCAGAATACAGGGACAACATAGTGAAGTTCGGAGTTCTAAAAGAATCTAAACCCTATTATGTATTTTTTTTTTCACAAAATTGGTTAAAAAAGACCAAAATCAAAATTTCCTGGGTGAAAAGGACGAATCGATTTAGATATTTGTTTAAATGGACAAAAATTTAAAAATAGGCGGGATGTAACCGAGTTTCATCCTGTTCATTTTCAAATATTTTTCTTATTTTTATTTTACACAGGATGCATCCAGTTTCATCCTTGCTATTTTTTAAGTTTAAGCCAGGATGAATCCAGTTTCATCCTTACTATTTTTTTTTTGTCCATTTCACCCAAAAAAATTTGTACTCGTCCATTTGAACCGTGTTGTAAATTTTTTTGGAGAAATGACCCATTTTCCGAAAAAAAATATGATTCTTTCGACTATCAATTAAATGAAATTAAACAATTTTTTTTTAATCACTCTTTCTGTAAACCTCTTCACCGTGTCTTCCGTGTACTAATAAGTCTCACCTACGAAAACAACTACTTCTACCTAAACCTTTAATTGGACCACAAATTCCTCGAAAGTCCTACATGATACCTAATCATAATAATAACGGAAAATGGATCATTTGTCCAAATATTTTTAAAACACGGTTCAAATGGACAAGTACAAATTAGTATGGGTGAAATGGACGCTAAAAAAATAGCAAGGATGAAACTGGATTCATCCTGACTTAAACTTAAAAGATAGTAAGGATGAAACTGGATGCATCGTGATGTAAATTAAAAATAAGAAAAAGTATTTGAAAATGGGCAGGATAAAACTGTTTACATCCTGGCAATTTTTACATTTTTTTCCATTTAAACAGTATCAAAATCTAAATGTCCATTTCACCCAGTAATTGTTGTTTTTGGTCTTTTTAACCAATTTTGTGTAATAATAATCAAACATAATCAATTTCACAACCAACAGTGTATGTTTAAGCATCGCAGCAGCAAAAATTTGACATGGATTTCATCGATTTGTCAATACCAATGTATTCAAAAATTCAACAACAGAACTGAATATATACAGAAAACGCAAATAGAAAAAGAAATAACTTCTGTAGAAAATCTGATATCAAAGACTTAATGAAACACACAGAAACTAAACTCAAACAAGCTTCTCTTAATTGATGTATATCGACTCATGGCTCAACAGCCTATTTATATGATTAACAAACTTGACTCTGAAGTAAAAATACTTTCCTAACATAATCAAACTCTAACAAAGAAACTTCTAGACAGTTCTCACGTAAACAAACTCTTAAAACCAGTAATACTTGTAACCCAAGTAAACTTCTAAATACCGTACCACGCGTCAACAATACTTGTTGATCCATTCACTTCATGTCAACCATACCAGTTGACCCGACCATATTGGATCAACTCTCATAGTTGATCCATACTGCTTTCTTCATACTGGATCAACAACCAATGTTTATCCCTTCTGTTGTCTTCATAGTATCTTGGTTTATTCTTCAACATCCTCCCTTAAACCAAGATACTCTTTGCTAATCATACCAAGCTTTCCACGTAAGTAAATGAAAGTGTTAGACTTCAAGGACTTGGTGAAAATGTCTCGCAACTTTGTTCTTTGCTTTCAACAAACTCCACAACAACTTCCTTGTTCTTGACTAGCTCTCTAATGTAATGATACTTAATATCAATGTGTTTGCTTCTCCCATGAAACACAGGGTTCTTAGTTAGTGATATTGTCGACTTATTATCACAAACTATTGTTGTTGGTTTCTTCTGTTCTTGAAACAAAGACTTCAACATCATTCTTAACCATACGACTTGTGTAGCACAACATTGCTAGCAAATATATACTCGGCTTACTGTTGTAGATAATGCAACAACTTGTTGCTTCTTAGATGACCAAGAGAAAAATCCAGTTCCCAACTGAAATCCATAACCTGATGTACTTTTTTTTTTTCCTTACGTATCTCCAACCCAATCACTATCGGTGAAACCAACCAGACTTTGGATCTTACGAGATAGTATAAAGTATTCCCATGCTTGTTGTTCCTTTTACATACTTGAGAATACGTTTTGCGGCTTGTAAATGTGATTGTCCGGGAGCTTCCATGAACCTACTAACCAAACCAACTGCATACATGATGTCGGGTCTTGTAGCGATCAAATATCTTAAACATCCAACAAGACCTTTAAAACTGTTGAATTCACAAGCTCTCCCCGATCCATCTTTTGTCAACTTCAATCTTTCTTCTACTTGGTGTTAAGATTGGATTACAATTATCCATCTTGAAACGCTTCAAAATTCCTTGACATACCTTTGTTGATTAATAAAAATTCCTCTTTCGGTTTCTTTGTACTTCAATACCAAGAAAATATGACATCAAACCAAGATCTGTCATCTCAAACTCCTTCACCATATCCTCCCGAATTCATTGATCATCTCGGTACTACTTCCACTAAATATGAGATCATCCACATACAAACACACTATGATATGATTGCCAGCACCATCATCTTTCAAATACAAAGTATGCTCATGTGGACATCTTGTAAAACCTTTCTTGAGAAAATAAGAATCTATTCTTGTATACCATGCTCTTGGTGCTTGTTTCAAACCATACAAAGCTTTGTTTAGCTTGTATACTTCATTCTCTTTCCCCTCCATAATGTAGCCAGCTGGTTGCTCTATATAAACTTCTTCTTCCAAAACTCCATTCAAGAATGCTGACTTCACATCCATCTGAAATATCTTCCATTGCTTTTGTGCAGCTAAAGCAATGATCATTCTTATTGTATCAAGTCTTGCAACCTGGTGCAAACACTTCGAATAATCAACTCCTTGTCTTTGTTTATAACCCTTAGCAACTAACCTTGCTTTCTTTCTCTCTATTTCACCATTTGACTTATATTTTGTTTTATAAACCCACTTAACACCAATGGGTTTCTTTCCTGGTAGAAGTTTTGTTAATTCCCATGTGTCATTCTTCTAAATTGACTTCAGTTCTTCATTCATGGCTTGAATCCAACCTCGTTCTTTGGATGCTTCTTCATAAGCTACAGGATCACAATCTCCAAATAATGCAAAGTTCACAACATCATCATCATCTTCATCATCTCTTGTTAAAACATAATTATTCAACCTAGCAGGTATGACATATTTTCTTCTTGGTCTTGTAGCTTCTTTTTATTGTCTTTGCTTACATTTCTTGCTTCTTCATGTTGTTCTTCCACATTGTCTTGAGCTTGCACTTCTTCTTCAACTACAATTGGAACTGTTACGACGACGACGGGTGGATCAAAATTTCTTGTTGATCCAATATCATGTGGATCAACATCCCTTGTTGATCCATTGTTATGAGGATCAACACTGATTGTTGATCCATTATTCCAATTCCATTGCGAATCTTCATCAAATATAATATCTCTACTTATAACTATCTTTCTAGTTTCTGGATTATATAGCTTGTATCCTTTAGTCACTGAACTGTAACCAACAAGAATACACTTTTCACTCTTATCATCCACTTCTTTCTCAATTCTTTTGGCACATGTGCATATGCAATGCACCCAAAATTCTCGGATGTCTTACACTTGGTCTTACTCCTCTCCATGCTTCTTACGGTGTTTTGTTGTTCAAACTATTTGTAAGACATCTCGTTGAGTAAATACTACAATTGTATCAACTGCATAACCCCAAAAACTTTTTGGTAAATCTTTTGTTCTTCTTATTGTTCTTGCCATCTCCATGATGGTTCTATTTTTCCTCTCTGCAACTCCATTCTGTTGTGGTGTATATCTTCTTTGTTAGGCGATGTTGAATGCCATGCTCTTCCATAAATTTGTCAACAACGGTGTACTCGGTTCCTCTGTCGTTCTCAAAATTTTGATACTCTTACCAATTTGTTTCTCAGCATAAGCTTTGAAACTTCTAAAAGCATGAAAAGCATCACTCTTTTGTTTAAGCAAATACACCCATGCTTTCCTACTAAAATCATCAATGAAAGTTATGAAATAGTTATTACCTCCATGTGAAGTTACTTCAATAGGACCACACAGATCACTATGGACAATCTCCAAATGTTGATCAGCTCTTCTGGCTTTGTTGACTGGGAATGGATCTCTGTGCTGTTTGCTTAAGATGCAATTTTCACATCTTGATTCTGGAAGTTCAATAAACGGTAATCCAGATACCATCTCTTTCTTTGCTAAGGCTAGTAAACTGTTGAAGTTCACATGCCCCATTCTCTTGTGTCACAACCAAGCATCATTATGAACATGACTACTATAACATCTTTCCTTTTGATACTGAATATTCAAAGGAAACAATCTATTCTTAGTCATCTGCACTCTTGTAATAAGTCTTCTAAAACGATCTCGAATTGTACAAACACCATTGAAGATGTTCATAGAATAACCTTTTTCAGATAATTGACCCATACTCAAGAGATTTTGATGCAAACCTGGTACATAAAAGACATCCATAATATATGTTTTTGCACCATTCTTCAGAACTATTCCAATTCTTCCTTTTCCCATAACTGGAATTGTAGAATTGTTTCCAAACTTCACAGTTGAGCGCACTGATTCATCAAGATTATCAAACAAATCTTTTCTTCCACACATATGATTACTGCAACCTGTATCTAGATACCACTTATGTTGAGGCTGTTCTTCAGGTGTATGACAAGCCAACAACATATTTTCATCTTTCTTTTCCTCTTCATCTTCTTCTTGACTTTCTGCTATATTTGCTTTGAAATTTGCTTTGTAGTTATTAGCAACTGTCTTTCTTGGTTTTGAACACTCAGTAGCAATATGTCCAAAGTCTCCACAATTATAACATTGTATTTTTGATTTATCATATGGCTTCCTGTAATTTCTATTATTTGATCTTCCTCCATTATTGTATCCTCCTTGAGAACCTCCAGCATTAGATTTTCCTTGATTACTTCTCCAACTAACTTGACTCTGAAGTGCTTCTTCAACTTGTTTTGCAGCTGCTGTTTTCTCCAACAATCTTTGTTCATAAGCTTGTAATGAACCCAATAACTCATTAAGAGTCATGGTTTCAACTGTGTTGCATTCTTCTATAGCAGTAACCTTTGATTCAAACTTCTCAGGAAAGATTCTTAAAATCTTCTCTACAACAGTTGAATCTTCTACTGTATCGCCATTGGCCTTCATCTCATTAACAATATTCAGTGTTTTTGAGAAAAACTCTGAAATTGTTTCAGTTGTCTCCATCTGTAGTAGTTCATATTTTCTTTTCAAGGTTTGTAATCTAACCTTCTTAACTTTTTCAGAACCTGTGTAGTAGCTTATTAAACCATCCCATGCTCTTTTCACATCTTTAATGTAGATAACTCTATCCATAAGAGATTCATGAATACCTTGATGAAGAATGTATGTAGCTTTGGAATTCTTCTTTCTGTTTTCAGTTAATAGAGTTTGTGCAACTCCTTCAAGTACTACTACTTCTGTTGGTTCTACATAACTATCTTTCACAATATCCCATACCTCTTGGAATATGAAAATATTCTCCATCTGCAACCTCCAGTGTTCAAAGTTTTTACCTTCAAACACCGGAACCTTAATTGAACTTAAACTTGTCATCTTCTTCAAATCAACAACTCATACCCACATCCCTAGAACCTGATACCAGTGCTCTGATACCAGATGTAGAAAATCTGATATCAAAGACTTAATGAAACACCACGAAACTAAACTCAAACAAGCTTCTCTTAATTGATGTATATCGACTCATGGCTCAATAACCTATTTATATGATTAACAAACTTGACTCTCAAGTAAAAAGACTTTCCTAACATAATCAAACTCTAACAAAGAAACTTCTAGACAATTCTCACGTAAACAAACTCTTAAAACCCGATAATACTTGCAACCCAAGTAAACTTCTAAATACCGTACCACGCGTCAACAATACTTGTTGATCCATTCACTTCATGTCAACCATACCCGATTGACCACCATATTGGATCAACTCTCATAGTTGATCCATACTGCTTTCTTCATACTGGATCAACAACCAATGTTGATCCCTTCTGTTGTCTTCATAGTATCTTGGTTTATTCTTCAACAACTTCCTTAAAAGATGACAAGAAAACACAATACCTGAGTGATTTACATTCGGTTATGAAACATAATCGACAACGAGAAACATAATCAAGGTGAATATCAAGAACTAAGCAGCTGGATAGTTGCAGTTAAATGAACAACATGACTACAAACAATATCAGCTGCCAAATGCATCATTTTTATAAAGACAATCATGCCCAAAGAGTCGTACATAGAAAATTAGGGATGAATTAAACTTTAAAGTTGGTGGACGGGGTCGAAATCCCAATGACCAATGTGTTTATGGGTAAAAATCGTTTCCTCCGATTTTGGTAAATTCGGTAGGTGAGTGAGAAACTGGTTTAAACCCTAAAAAAATGTGCTGCACGTGAGCACTTTTTAGATTCGAGAGATCAATCTGTACAAGTCCAACCTAAACCAAGAAATGGCCGTTCCGGACTTGCTTGGTCACAAAGTGGAGGAAAAGGGTTGATTTAGGGAGGGAAGCAAAGAAAGGTTTTGAGACCAGAATAATTCTGGGAGAGTAGTGTCTCGACTTGTATCAGAAAGTGAAAGCTTCAAAAGCTTGCAAGATGAAAGCTTTTTTGGAGAGCTTGCAAAGTTGCCTTTTCTGAGAGTGTTGTGTTTTTCTCCTAGCCGAGACCTGTTGTCTGGTGGAAATAGGTAAGACCTATTTATACAAGTCGAGATTGAAACGTACCCTGGCCTCATGAAGGAAGAGAGTAAATGGGTGAAATAATGGGAGGAGGTGGTAACCGCATGGTGTTATGGGTGAAAACGTTTTCACCATTACTTCCTCATTTATTTGACCGCTCTATTCATATTCACGCTTTCTTAATGTGAGCGTAGTGTACGCCGCATCTTTGTGACCGCCAAACCAAGACCCTGGAAAGCATCCCCCAGTTTGTGTTGATGTCTCGAGTGTTGGTTGCACCTTGAGTGCAAGTGGCGCTTCTAGTGGCGCGTGTGGCATGTGCGGAATGCCTTTGTTGCGGGTTGCACCTTGAGTGCAAGTGGCAATGTCAGAGATGCTAGTGGCGTGTGCCAATGGCACGCTTGGCCATTAGGGCTACGTCCTGGTAAGAAAAGCTACCAGCGATGCATGTTGGCATGTGCCAATGGCATGCTCGGACATTAGGGCCACGTCCTGATAAGAAAAGCTACCAGCGATGCGTGTTGGCATGTGCCAATGGCATGCTCGGCCATTAGGGCTACGACCTGGTAAGAAAAGCTACCAGCGATGCGTGTCGGCATGTGCCAATGGCATTCTCGGCCATTAGGGCCACGGCTTGGTAAGAAAAGCTACCAGCGAGCGTGTTGGCGTGTGCCAATGGCATGCTCGGCCATTAGGGCCACGACCTGGTAAGAAAAGCTACCAGCGATGCGTGTTGGCATGCGCCAATGGCATGCTTGGCCATTAGGGCCACAACTTGGTAAGAAAATCTACCAGCGAGCGTGTTGGCATGTGCTAATGGCATGCTCGGCCATTATGGCCACGACCTGGTAAGAAAAGCTACCAGCGATGCGTGTTGGCATGTGCCAATGGCATGTTCGGCCATTAGGGCCACGCCTGGTAAGAAAAGCTACCAGCGATGCGTGTTGGCATGTGCCAATGGCATGCTTGGCCATTAGGGCCACGGGTTGGTAAGAAAAGCTACCAGCGAGCGTGTTGGCATGTGCCAATTACATGCTCGGCCATTAGGGTCACGAATTTGGTAAGAAAAGCTACCAGCGAGCATGTTTCCATGTGCCAATGGCATGCTCGGCCAATTTGTCCTAAGTTGCACGGTTTGCAAGCCTAGGCGCGGGCGCTACTTTGGCATGGCGCGGCTAGGGCCAAGGTAAGGGTATTTGGCTTGGCGCGGCTAGGGCCAAGGTAAGGGTGTTTGGCTTGGCGCGGTTAGGGCCAACCTAAGGGTGTTTGGCTTGGCGTGGTGCGACCAGCGTGGCTAGGGCCAAGGCAGAGTGCGTTCGGCACGACGCAGCTAGCTTGGGTTAGGTGTGGCTGGCATGATTTGCCATTGGCACGGAGGTGCGGCTAGCATGGTTGGCATGCTTTGGCGCGTTTGGTGTGACTAGCATAGGTAGGGCCAAGGCGGAGTGCGTTTGGCATGGCGCGGCGGCTAGCTTGGGCTAGGTGTGGCTGGCATGATTTTCCATTGGCACAGAGGTGCGGCTAACATGGTTTGCATCTTTGGCGCGTTTGGTGTGACTAGCATAGCTAGGGCCAAGGCAGAGTACGTTTGGCATGGCGCGGCTATCTTGGGATAGGTGTGGCTGGCATGATTTTCCATTGGCACAGACGTGCGGCTAGCATGGTTGGCATGCTTTGGCGCGTTTGGTGTGACTAGCATAGCTAGGGACAAGGCAGAGTGTGTTTGGCATGGCGCGGCTAGCTTGGGCTAGGTGTGGCTGGCATGATTTGCCATTGGCACAGAGGTGCGGCTAGCATGGTTAGCATGCTTTGGCGCGTTTGGTGTGACTAGCATAGCTAGGGCCAAGGCGATGCGTTTGGCATGGCGCGGCTAGCTTGGGCTAGGTGTGGCTGGCATGATTTGCCATTGGCACGAGAGGGAATTAGGGTTTTGTTCGTTGTAACCCTAATTTGAAAAAATACCACCTATTAATTACTGACTACATGCATTGAATGTTCTAATAAATGTATCGCCGGTGACATTAGGTTATTCTGGGTTTTATGATTTTACCCTTTGTCTAAAAACCACCATCAACACAATGTTATCAAGCATCGATGTCATACTGCAAGAGCCGATGCTCTTGGTATTATTCTTAAAGGAATGGCCTTTTGCAGTGTCATCTCTACCTTTTCGTTCATGTCTATGGATTCAGGTGTGACGCCATTTTCAAGGGACCAATCAAAAGATTGGAGCAATGACCCAGTCACAATGTGAAGAATTTGGTGTGCCATGGGGATGCCAGGACACATACGTCTTCCAGATCCAAACGGTAAATATTGATAATGATGTCCCCGGTAATCCGTCGTATTTCCCAAGAAGCGTTCTGGATTGAACGTGAATGGATCACCCCATAAATCTGAATCCCTTCCAATACCCCAAACATTAACCAACACTGCTGTGTCCTTAGGTATAATATACCCCATGAATTTTGTGTCTTCGGTAGTAGAACGTGGTACTAGGAAAGGGGCCGCTGGATGCAATCTCAGTGCTTCTTTGATCACCGCACATAGATAAGGTAAACTTTCAATATCACTTTCTTCAATTTTCCTATTATAACCAACAACTTTGGCAATCTCATCTTTGGCCTTCCTCATTACCTCAGGATTGCGAACAACTTCTGTCATTACCCATTCTACTGAAGTGATTACTGTGTCGGTTGCACCAATAAACACTTCCTATAAAAAAAATAGAAAAGTTTATTAGATTGAACGATAGTGGTGTGTTTCACCCCTTTATTATCACATACCGGCTGTATTACACAAATTGATTAAGCACTACGAGCTAACTAGCCTCTGAATGAGGAGGAGATCATCCTTACATATAGAGACGGATCTTGAACCGTCTTTATCACTTGGTACATTATCAAAATTAATTATAATATAAAGTAGGGAATATTATCTATATACCCCTACTATGAGACTCATTGCAAATATACCATTTTGAACTTTACAAAAAAAAAAAACAACTGTTGTCCGCCACCACCACTGTCCACCACCGCCAACAACCACCACCACCACCACCACCGACCACCACAAACACCACCGTCGCCGCCAACCACCACCAATGTATACCACCGCCACCACCAAACACCACCACCGCCAACCAGCACCGCCATTTTCCTCCACCACCGCCGCCAACCACCACCACCACTACCACAACCGACAACCAGCGCCACTGTACACCACCGAAAACCACCACCACCACCCACCACCGCCACCAACCACCACCACTTTCATCCACCGCCACCAATCACCACCAGCAACCACTAATTCCACCACCATCATCTAGAGGCAACTTGCTGAAAGTTGTCTTCAATAATGGAGGCAACTAACTCAAGTTGTCTCCACATATGGAAGCAACTAGCACAAGTTGTCTCCAAAAAAAAAAAAATTATACACAAATAAGTGAATCTAGTGTTAGTCGAACACACATCTTCTGACATATAGTCAGTTGTGCTACCATTGCACCACAGGTTCGCCACACTATCAGTGCTCAACCAACAATTCAAACTTCCACCATACAACACCACATCCTCCATCTTTGCTACTGCAACTTTACCTGCAACAGCTTCATGACCACAACTGTCTATGCACACTTGCAACATGAGCCGATAGCTACAATCACTTCCATGCCCCTACTCAAACCCCATCAGCAACACACAAGCAGTAACAACTTCTTGTTCTGCTTTCAATGCCTGGACACATATTGAGTTCCTTCTCAACTTCATAAGCATTCATCTACCCGCTTGACTTTAAAGCATGAGCATCAGCAGCACAACCATCATCAGCAACTCAACACAACCCTGTGTTACCATTGCACCACAAATTCGTCACAACTACTCTAAGATATAACCTATAAGATAATTTCCCATGAGTGAATGAACCCAAAAACATAACCAAGTTGCCTCGGAACTGGAATCAACTAGCTGAAGTTGCCTCCAAAAATGAAAGCAACTTTCTCAAGTTGTCTCTAGAAAAAGGAAGCAACTAGCTCAAGTTGTCTCCAATAGTGGAAGCAACTTGGTCAAGTTATTTCCAAAGTTGGAAGCAACTTGATGAAGTTGTACATGGTTGCAATTACTTTACCTTCCTGACGGAACAGTTGTGATCAGTCAAGCAGCTAACCACCAATTCCAACAACACAAACAGACATATACCTCGACGTTAGGTTGTCTGCAGATGAAGAAGAAATGCGCGCCGCCCTGGTTGCGAAGTCAAATGGATTCGTTCGGAAAGAAAACGAGACGAAGTGCTTCTATGACTGGTGGGTGTCTCAGTGGTTTCCTAACGAGTTGGAGTCGAACCAGAAGAATAGCATACTCCATGCCGCGGCGTTCTTGGCTCTTTGGTTATCCAGAGATATTTTTGATGACAGCTCCGGTAAGAAGGAGATAAGGCAGGAACTTATCAAGTTTTCTATAAAACTGGCAAAAGGCGTCATTCTCCCTATTGGCGGTTTGTTTCTTGGTTCTCTGTACGCACACTTAGATCATTTGGTCTCGGATATGTGTGCTTCAAACGGCTATATAAAAGTGGATTCGTACATTCATGCCGCTTTTCTTCAGGTGTGGCTGTGGGAGCACTTCGAGAAGTACGCCCTAAAACCGTTGGCTATACTTCCCGAGTCTCGGGGTGGCTCCGGAGGATCTTGCCTGGGTCGAATAGGCGTCCAAAGATTGGCTCGAACCTGGTTGGATTTCTTGACAACTCGTACACGGTTAATTTTCGTCCATGGGCTCCAGTGCATGCGTCTATAACTCAGATCAGTACCTTTGCTCCTGTTCCGAACATGTCTTTTCCTTCTGATAAAGAGGATCTGAGTGTTGGTGAGATGGTGTTCATGCGAAGCTGCACGCCCGGTTATGTACTGTCTTTCTTTCGAGGATCTTGCAAAGCGATCTCTTACAACATTGATAGGGAGGCTCGGCATATGGGTTTTGACCAAGGGGTCACACTCGTTCGTCAGCCGGTTGTTCCAGAAATCCCGTTATCCATTGTTCTCGATGCTAGTGCTCTTGCGTCGGGTCAAAGTCTCCCTTTTCTGCTTGCGGAACGAAATCCATCAATAACCTCCAAATATAACATATTTTGGCAGGATGAGTTTCTTTCTATCCATGGATTCGTGAATGATGTGGTAGAAAATCGTCGCGGTAAGCCTTCTCCTGCGATTTTAGCGAACATCCATTCTTTGAGGATCCCAAGCAAAAATCCGTTAGCTTAATGCGAGATAGTCCCCAAGTGAAGGAGCGAAGATCTAAAAGCCGTGCTGGTGGTTTTCAGTCGGATCCGATGTCTCTCCCGACTTTTAGCTCTTCCAATATGCGAGTACGTATAATTTTCTTCATGATTCAGTCGGATTGCGTATATCTTTGTCTCATTTCTGAGGGTCTGTTATTGTGCCTTGCCTAGGGTCTTAGCAGCGTGAACGCCTTCACTAAACTTGCACGTAGTCAGAAAACTGCATCTCTTTATAGGGAAGGCAGCGATGCTGAGCCTACCCATGGAGAAGGGGAATCCGAGAAGGATGAAAGCTCAGAGTCCAGAGATGGCGAGAGTGGTTCTTCCGATAGCAGTGCTGAATATTCCTCTAGTCGGTCTGAAAGTGAATCAGTGAGTTTTCTACATGCTCTTCTTCTTCCTTCCTTCTTCCTCTCCCCCTTTTTTTTTTTAAAAAAAAAAAAGAGTGTCTAAGCCATGATATATATCGCAGAGCGAAGCCGGTTCTGAAGATGAACTTGAGATGGAAACTGGTGAAGACGCGGCTTTGTCTCTAGACGTGTCAGCCAAGACCGGTGGCTTTGAAACAGAGGCCGATCAAGATGGGAGCGTTGTTGTGACTCAGACAGCGGAGATTTCTCACGTGAATGTTGGCGCAATTGTTGTTAGGAATCCTTCGCCAGTTACTGATGCAGTCGCAGGCGCCACCTTTGTTCCTCCATACCTAGTTCCTTATCCGGATCACGTGTTGATTGGAGGATTTAGCGTGCCATCTAAACATGAGGTGTTATATACCAAGATATGGGAAAGCTACGGTCATATTGCCACGACCAAGAAAATTACTAGCCGATACGCGCTGGTCAAGCGTGTGGAGGAAGCCTTGTCTTCGATTGACGACATGCACAACATGACCGGGTCATACGGTTTACGAGGACATAATCTCGAGCCGGAGGTTCCACCGTGACATGTGCATAAAGTTCGAGTTCAATGCTCCTTGGTTCGTCGATGGTTTCTCCGAGGTTGAAAAGCTGCTGGCCCAAACAGTCGAAGGTCCTTCCGCAGACATGGTGAAGAAGCAGGAAGCAGAATTCAAAAGATTGTGCAGGCAGCTGAAGTTGAAAAGGGCGGCTCTCCAGAGAACGAGGGAGGCCTTTGCTAAGAGGAGCAAGCCGCTGTTGGAAAACTTCCCTTGAATACATTTCTGTCTTCCGAACTTTTTTATTTTATTTTATTTTGAAAGGCAAATGGAAGCGCCTGGTTTATGGTTTTGATTTTCTGGATTTTTTTTTTTTTGTTGATAGATAAATGTTACCTTGACGGTTTTGGATTATTCTTTTGGAATGAATCATTTAGGATTGAATTGTTTTTTTTTTTTTGGAAATGATGTTGTCTTGGTTGAAAGTGTTGTCGGCATCCCAGGAAAACCATGAAACACTACACCATTTCCAGGATTTTGTCACAGGATATACCTATTACTTATTGAATTTGTAATGGTTATAAATGTACTAAATAGGCCGTTATTAATAATTGTGATGGTATTTTGTAACGGTTTTATCTGTGACAAAAGGCAGAAACAATCACATATAAAAAAAGTTACAATAATTAATAGCCACAATTGACCTAATTTTATGATAGCGACACGTGTCATATTTGTCACATTTATCTTAACGGTTTTAACTGTTACTCTCTATTAACCACAATTCAGAGTATGACACGTGTCTTAAAGAGTCACATTTACAGCAACGCTTATAATCATATCGAATCCTTGCAACGATTGCTTCGGCGACACGTGTCCTTTTTTGTCACGGTTAAAGTAACACATATTAGTGTTGCCATTAATTTGTAACAGATTACTCATAGGACACGTGTCGTCCTTTTGTCACGACCTATGATGACGCGTGTTATTTTTCTTCACAATTTGTGTCACGGTGATAACCGTGACAATTCTTTCTCTTCTACAATTAAAAAAATGGGTAGCCCAGATCATTTTCATGGACCTGGACTTCCCGGTTTACAGAACCCTAATACAATTAAAACTGAACTTGGAACCCAGGCCTGCAATTTCTTATTTTTCAATCTGCAGTTCATGCATTCTCAAAGAAGATTCATACATTCATTATGAACACAAGTACAATAGAATCGTTCCATTCGTTATGAAATTTAACCCAAAACAATTCAAATCTAACACTCTGAGCTGCCATAAAGCTTCTCAAAGTAATGCAGTCCTTTAATGACGCGTAATCTGTCCAGCATGTGCCTCGCCATCAAGCCTTTAGTATGTAAACCCAAGCTGAAGAAAAAAATGGTATTCAACAATCAATGACTGACAGGATGACCGATTCAATCATTCAAGAAAGTGAAAACAGATTGTTCCGTAAAATTTTATTAAGAGCAGTAATTGTACGATGTCCTAGTGTTGGCTTGAGCCTTGGGAGAAAGCATTTTTTGGCAACTGAAATGACTTGGTACAGTTTTGGTCACTCGTCATTACTGGAGAATAAGAGCAATGCTAGTCACCAACTAGCTAGCACCTAATCTAGGCTCCGCGTAATTTTCATCTAAATGTCAATTTACATCATATCAAAGTCTTTTTGTTCGGGAAGGCTTACTACTCTTCTCAAACACTCCCAACAATAGAAGGTTCACATCAGATTAGTATCACACCGCACTAAAGTTATCTATCAGTGAAGTAATCTATTGCCTACATTACGAAAAAAAATAGAAACTGACCATCTTGTACCATCTAAAGAAGTGATCAAAGTTATGATACAAAGATTCTTACTTGAGCCAAGTAGTTCACAGATTGCTCGCTGGCGGTGGAGGGCATCCATATTTCCAAATGATCTACCTTATCACTGTTTAAAAGAATGCATTCCATTAGTGAGAAATCATAACCATTCCCTGAAAAACTCATCATACATGATATATATATTTGTAAAATGCTCATCCCATTGAAATTCCAAATAAATTAGACAGTGCACATACACCATATGGCATTGCTCAGAATGATGAAGAATAAAATAAACAGGATGCTCAAATCAATTATACAAATAATTATATTGGTGAAATCAAAAATAAATCTACACTAGTTTTTAAACTTCTTTACGAAGATGGCTGCGAAATAACTAGCCAAGAAAATTATTAACATACTCGATCTCTTCCTTGTTACTATATTATGCAGCCATACACCCGACTAATCACGTCATTTGTGAAGGTTATAATTAAGAACAAGTTCATCGAAAATGGTGGAAGTTCATAACCATACTCGGACCTATCAAAGCCTCCTCCCAGAATCACCACCTTGTAATCCAAAGTAGAATAGAAAACTGGACTAACAAACATAATCTTGTAATGCAAAAGTATGAATGAGTAGCAGATAAAACTAACATCGTGTCAGCCTTCTCCTCTATTATCTTGATAAACGCCTCAACCAAGTCTGCAGATGGACAATTCATCTCAGTTATCTTGCAATTCTTTTGATTATTATTTCTTTGAATAACTGCAGTGCCTACAAAAAGAAAGTTGGGGTAAAATTAAGTTTACAATGGTGGATCAGCGAAAACCAAATGGTGTTGTTTCTCAGTTCAAATATAATCGGTAAGTTTAATCAATTACTTGATATATTACAATTTTGACATCTTTTTTGTGCTTTCTTCAGTTTTGGAGTTTAAGAGCTGGAGTTAGTGCTTTTCAGATGTTATACTGAGGAACTTCAGGATTAAAAACAACCAATTTATGTTCCTTTATTGCATGCTACCGTTGCAGCTTTTTATATAACAGGTTCTAAAGCATACATGGATAAATCTATTGCGCATAAGTTAAATACATACCAACACAGACCATACTAATTGGAAATAACAACAACAATTAAACATGTATAGAATCTTAGTTAAAGTACATAGCTGTGTTATCCTGTTGAAATGCTAACCACATAAATCAGAGTTCAAGAGAAGGCCAACCATATTTAGGGGCACTGCACTAATCCGACAGACACTTGGTAACAAACGGTTGACTTTACTTTCTGAAACCCTTCTTTGTTAGATTATGCCTTCAACTTGTTAAAATCTACAGGTTTTAGTATAATACCAGTACGTTAGTTTAATGAAGCTAACAACAGACGAACGAAAACAACATGGCAGTTGTAAATCCTCCTTATGCCAGCTCGAGAAAGGGAAGGCACATACGTCAATGATAGACAGGGGAGTTGTAAATCCTCCCTGCCAAGCAAAATAAAAGAAAATACATCTCCTGGCCATTGATAGACATGACACAAATAGCATACATAATTGCACAAGAGCTAGGGAAAGATATAACCATAAATGTAAGTAGAGAAAAATTCTTACTTCTTTGCCAAGTATAGTTAACTGATCCATTTGGACCAGCTGCATTCCATAATGGAGTACATAAATTCACAAACATTATTTTCGATTAATATCAGGTGTACCAGGTTTCTTCTTTCTCATTACCTGCTCCAAATAAATCAGTTTGGTAAGAAATTTCATTCGTAACAAATTAAACCCAACACATAGGATAACAAAGGCTACTTTTTAATAGGACACAATACCAAATAAGCTCACATTATTAAATATTGTGGATCACGCTGGTCCATGGCCACTGTTGTGACGAGGTGACCGCACAATGGTTTTGTCAGAGGACTCAAAAGTGATCCATACTCTGCTTCAATTACTTTAGAGTAGTTATCTTAGGAACATGACCTAATCCTTCCTTATTTAAGTTGTATGACTCAGGACAGATACCTACAATTTCAAGTATAAAACTCAAATTCTCATTCTCAACTCATAAAATTTCAAGGGCTAATACATACTACAACTCAATAAGCTGCAAATTCAGCTGTATATTTACCAGAATATGGAATGCCAACGATCACGTCAGGATTTAATTTCTGTGAGTTGGTTATACAACGCAGCACCGACTTTAGTATGGAGTTGGTTAATCCTACTTTTAAAAGAAAAAGTAAGGGATTAGTAAATACAATTACTCTGCTAAAGATATATATAAATCGAGTGCAAATCAAGCTTACCCCGGAGATGTTGTGCTTGAGAACCCACAAAATCCAATTCTTCCCGCTTCTCTGCTTTTGACTGATCTTCTCAATGATCACGTAGGTATGAAATGCGAGATTCCAGCTTCTTGTACATGTAATGCATTTAAAATGTATACATATTACGTGGGCAAGAAACTGAGAAATCGCATCACATCCACACCAATCGGAATCTGATATCTTCTGTAAAGATCCAAATGCTTACTATTGAATCAACCATGTGCCTGCAAAAAACAGCACACCTTTTTCCCTCTTCCTTTATCCGGGCTTGGGACCGGCATTGCAATTGCAATGGCGGAGTTAAAAAGGGTGTGATCAACAAAGACAATAACAATAAAGAAACTACATTCCGTAATTAAAATAAGAGCATAAACACTGTCTTTCAGAAAGAAAAAAAGCCGCACTGAGAACAACTATGCCAAAAGGCATTTGCTTTTAAAAATACATGCACCGTCACACATGTAGCAAAAGCCGCACTATGTTCTCAAAACAAGTAAGAACTAAACCATAAGAGATTTGCTCCACAAATACAGTTAAGCATGTAACTTAAGGATCTCAGAAAGAGAAAATCAGCCACATCATATTCATTGAGGTGATGGATGGTGCCATGCCATTTCTTGTGCTACTCTAGGTACAACATTTAACCTCTTGACCCTTGGCCCAAGGGGAAAATATGTCAACACTTCGGGAGGTTCACTCGAGGATGACTTCATCCCATCTTGAGGATCGGCCCGGTAGAGGATCGGCGAGGCTTTGGTAGAAGACCAGCTGCTTGATGAGAGTTTTCACTGTACTCATCTACAACAAATGAGTTAAACTTCCATCAACACGGTATTATGAGATTAAGCAGCTACAATATTAAAATGCTTCTAAGGACAATAGTTGTTTCAACATTCTTTCACCCACAGAACCTACATCAGTATACTCTGAATCTTCTCCAAGAGAGGCCTCCCAACTGGCTTGGTGATTGGCATCACGTGGTTTTTCCATGTACTCCATGGCATACCCGACTACTTCATTCAAAAGGTTGTCCTCCTGGATAGACCCTTCAATGTACCTTGCCCTGTATCAGTTTGTACTCATTAGAAAAAATATTTTTATAAAAATAACAAACATCACATAAGCAAGGCCAAATTCATGCTAAGAACTCCTGCATTGCACTTCAATTGTTAACACTACTTCATTCTTACATGCTCAGAACTCTGAATAACCGAATATTAACAAAATATGCAAAGATTTTTTCTCTCCTAATGATATAAGAAACAAACCCAAATTTTTGAATAACCGAATATCAACAAACTAATTCTCAAACCCCTAATTGAAATAGCATAACAAACCTAATTAAAAACTTTGAACAAAAATTAAGAACCCTAATTCTTAGACAACGGATCGAACAAAACAAGGAAATAATCACAAATACTAAAACATCAACTAATAAAAACACTAAACTTGAACCAAAGTGTATAGATCTGTAAGAAATAACTAACATTTTTGAGCAAATCGGTGTTAGGGTTCAGAGATATTAGGTCCGTGAATAACGGAGAAATTAGGTTACAGACAAAGATAGGGTTTTTTAGAGAGGATTTGAGAAAGATTTAGGTTTTTAGTTTCAGGATTTGACAAAGACGAGAGGTTTTTTTTTTCCTTCATTACAGGATTTGAGAGAGACGAGAGGATTTAGATTTGAGAAAGTGAAAGGAGTTAGCGATAAGAGAAAAAGAGAAAGAGAAGAGGATAAGGATGACGGATAACGAAGTGAAAAGTAAATGAAAGGTTTAACGACTGAGATTTGTCCATCAAAACACATGGACGATTGACATTTTGTTGATGTTCTCATACGGATTGATGGGAGTGTGTGAGAAGCATGTGTGAGAATTATGTGTTTTTTGAGAAAATCACAAACGGTCAGAACCGAAAAAAGCGACTTTCGTTGTATATGTTAACTGACATATTCTGGGTTAACGACAACCGAGTATCGATTTTGTTGAGCTAAAAAACAACGAAATATATCAAATTTGAACATCACAGGTTATACCTGAGTTTCTCGTTTGGATGAACTGAAGACGAAATATATCAGACTTAAACATCACATGTTAAAAGATTACTAGAGTTAGACCCGAGTTTCTCGTTCGGATAAACTGGAGACGAAATATATCAGACTTAAACATCACAGGTTAAAAGATTATTAGACTTAGACCTGAGTTTCTCGTTCGGATGAACTGAAGACGAAATATATCAAGATTGAACAACACGGGTTCAAAGACTGCTAGAGTTATACTTGAGTTTATCCTTCGGATGAACTGAAGATGAAATAGTACATAATTGAACAACACAGGTTCAAAGACTACTAGAGTTAGACTTGAGTTTCTCGTTTGGATGAACTAAAGACGAAATATATCAGACTTAAACATCACATGTTAAAAGATTATTACAATTAGACTGAGTTTCTCGTTCGGATGAACTGAAGACGAAATATATCATACTTAAGCATCACAGGTTAAAAGATTATTACAGTTAGACCTGAGTTTCTCGTTCGGATGAACTGGAGACGAAATATATCAAGATTGAACAACACGGGTTCAAAGACTACTAGAGTTATACTTGAGTTTCTCGTTCGGATGAATTGAAGACGAAATATTACAGAATTGAACAACACAGGTTCAAAGATTACTAGAATTAGACTTGAGTTTCTCGTTTGGATGAACTGAAGACGAAATATATCAGACTTAAACATCACATGTTAAAAGATTATTACAATTAGACTGAGTTTCTCGTTCGGATGAACTGGAGACGAAATATATCAGACTTAAGCATCACAGGTTAAAATAATATTACAGTTAGACTGAGTTTCTCGTTTGGATGAACTGGAGACGAAATATATCAAGATTGAACAACATGGGTTCAAAGACTGCTAGAGTTATACTTGAGTTTATCCTTCGGATGAACTGAAGACGAAATAATACATAATTGAACAACACAGGTTCAAAGACTACTAGAGTTAGTCTTGAGTTTCTCGTTTGGATGAACTGAAGATCAAATATATCAGACTTAAACATCACATGTTAAAAGATTATTACAATTAGACTGAGTTTCTCGTTCGGATGAAATGGAGACGAAATATATCAAGATTGAACAACACGGGTTCAAAGAGTACTAGAGTTATACTTGAGTTTCTCGTTCGGATGAACTAAAGACGAAATATTACAGAATTGAACAACACAGGTTCAAAGACTACTAGAATTAGACTTGAGTTTCTCGTTTGGATGAACTGAAGACGAAATATATCAGACTTAAACATCACATGTTAAAATATTATTACAATTAGACTGAGTTTCTCGTTCGGATGAACTGAAGACGAAATATATCAGACTTAAGCATCACAGGTTAAAAGATTATTCTAGTTAGACTGAGTTTCTCGTTCGGATGAATTGGAGACGAAATATATCAAGATTGAACAACAAGGGTTCAAAGACTACTAGAGTTATACTTGAGTTTATCCATCGGATGAACTGATGACGAAATAGTACATAATTGAACAACACAGGTTGAAAGACTACTAGAGTTAGACTTGAGTTTCTCGTTTGGATGAACTGAAGACGAAATATATCAGATCTTAAACATCACATGTTAAAAGATTACTAGAGTTAGACATGAGTTTCTCGTTCGGATGAACTAGAGACGAAATATATCAGACTTAAACATCACAGGTTAAAAGATTATTACAGTTAGACCTGAGTTTCTCGTTCGGATGAACTGAAGACGAAATATATCAAGATTGAACAACACGGGTTCAAAGACTACTAGAGTTATACTTGAGTTTATCCTTCGGATGAACTGAGACGAAATAGTACATAATTGAACAACACAGGTTCAAAGACTACTAGAGTTATACTTGAGTTTCTCGTTCGGATGAACTGAAGACGAAATATATCAGACTTAAACACAGGTTCAAAGACTACTAGAGTTGGTGGTTCTCTCTTTCATAGGCTAGGCATTGTTATTCAAAAAGGCGTGGGGGCGCAGATTGTCGCCAAACTCCCAGCCAAACCTGTGTAAATACTTTTCGATTTTATAAAATAATTATATATAATGTTTTAAGAAATTATTATTATTTATTTTAATTTTATTATTTTATTATTATAGAAACAAAGTCAAATTACATGGAGTTAGTTGGTAACCTAGCAACAATCCGGATACCAACCCCTTTCTGATAGTAATACCTATTCTATGAAAAAGAGACCCTCCTACAATAATAATATATTTGTTTTTAAAATTATTATTTTTTGAGTTATTATTAATAATAATAATTATTATTTTTTTTTGCTTTAAATTATACTTCTTTAATAATAATAATATATATATTTTAAGGGAAGATCGCCACTTTGCATTTTCCCAAAATTGATTTTTTAAGAAATTATATATATATATATTTAAGAAATTATATAAAATAAAATAAAAAATTCTTTCCCAAAATTGAAAAAAATATATATGTAAAGATAATTGTGCTAAAACGTTTTTAGCCACGGGATTTAGTTGACTATGACTTACTCATGGGTGGAAACTAACGTGTCAAACGTGCAAGTACTGATAGAGAAAACCTACATCCAAAACCAAATCGAAAAAATTCATAGTTTTTTTTTTCACCATCGTTTTCTTCCATTCCTTCTTCATTCCCGCTCCATTCTCCCTCTCAATTATGTCAATATCACTGAAAGGATTTCAAAATCTTTTGAATCTAATGATTTCACTTTCCCACCAATTATTCCCCCCAATTTTCCATCAAAATCTCTATATAATAGGTGTTGAATCTCCTGCTCAAACCACACCATCTCAGCTTCTTGTTCCAAATCTCACTTATAAATCATCCATTGTATTTTTCTTTCACTCCTAAAGTTATTCATACAGATTAGTTAAAAGGTATTCAAACGATTAGGTTTCTTTTCTTTTTAGGTTTTGCTATTACAAATTTTAGGGATTACAAGTATTGGGGCAATCTTGACCGAGTTCAAATCTGCCTTCAATTTTTGTTTATACAATCTTTTTCTAATATTGGGTTTGTTTTTTTTTCTTGTTAGGTTTTGCTATTTATTCAGACTTTAATTTTTGTTTTGGTATAATAAGCATAGAATCACTGTTAGAGCCCTTAGCATTGAAATGGCTAATGATTTGACTAATTAGTACAAATTACAACCCTTAATGCTGCTTTCAGTTTTTCTTTTAGCCTTTTGTTTGTACATACAGACTATTAAGTTCAAATCTGTCTTCAATTTTGCTTATCCAAGATTGCTATTGACTATTGAGTTCAAATCTGTACATACAGATTGCTATTGCTATTGACTATTGACTATTTAAGTTTGTACAAATCTGTCTTCAATTTTGTGTAAAGTTCTAATTGAGAGCCAGACATTCATATTAAGGCTTGTTGTGTACTTATGTTGTTTATTAGTAACCTCTCTGATATGTCAATAATGCATAAGTTTTGATAATCATAGTATTGTTTATATGAATAAACAACACAGGACATACTGAAATAGTAGAACTGATATCATTGTGTTCTCATTGTTTGTTGCAGATGAACAATGCAGCTGATCTTATACCTAATCATGTTGCTGAACCTCAAGATGGCCATGAAGATGATCATGAACCTGTTGCTACAGGTGGGTTGAGATTAATGGTGACTATTGATGGTGCTGGGAGGGATTATGGTGAAAACACTGGAAAGTTTGCTACTCTTGTTGGGAAGCTTGTACGAACGCACATCCCTGTTAACTATGAAGATTGGAGATTAGTTCCCCAGTTTTTCAAAGATGAAATATGGAACGGTTTGATGGTAAATTTTCATGGACTTTGATCTATTCAAGCTATAATGTTATAGCTTAATCATGTTTCTGACCTCTCTCTACTGTTTATTTCAGATGAAGTTTACATTTGGCGCGCCATCAAGTCTTGTCCGCCCCAAAGTTGAAAATACTTATTCTCAAAAATTTAGGACATTCAAATACAAGTTGAGACAGAAGCTCAAAGGAAAAGTTACCACCGAAGATTTATTAGCGGCAATTCCGAGAGGCTACCACATTCCGTTTTGGCAAGAGTTTATTAATAATGAACGTAAACCGAATCTTGACCAAACGAGCCAAGTACAAGGAAAATTGTGAGAAGAAAGTTCTCAGACACACTCTTGGAAGGCTTTCATATGCCCAAAAAAGTTTCAACCTTGTAAGTATTGTATTCAATAACCCTTCTTTGCAAATCAAATCAAGTTGGTGTTATGTCATGGAAACTTAAAATCTTTTGTTTTTTTTCCAAATGTATGCCTACAGCAACTGAAAGATGGAGTCATTATTGATGGTGGCCGCATAGGGAAGGCCAACATGGTGGCGTGGCTAGGTTAGCATGCCATTGGCATGGCATGGTGGCACGGCTAGGTGCGTTTGGCATGTGGGGCCAAGGGTTTGGTGAGCCGTTGGCACATGGGGCGGCTAGCATAACTAGGTGTGGTTTGGCTTGGCATGTGGGGCCAAGGGTTTGGCAAGCCGTTGGCACATGGTGCGGCTAGCATGGCTAGGTGCGGTTTGGCTTGGCATGTGGGGCCAAGGGTTTGGAAAGCCGTTGGCACATGGTGCGGCTAGCATATCTAGGTGCGGTTAGGCTTGGCATGTGAAGCCAAGGGTTTGGCAAGCCGTTGGCACATGGTGCGGCTAGCATAGCTAAGTGCCAAGGCAAGGTATGGCTTGGCTTGGCATGTGGGGCCAAGGGTTTGGCAAGCCGTTGGCACATAGTGCCGCTAGCATGGCTAGGTGCGGTTTGGCTTGGCATGTGGGGCCAAGGGTTTGGTAAGTCGTTGGCATATGGGGCGGCTGGCATGGCTAGGTGCGGTTTGGCTTGGCATGTGGGGCCAAGGGTTTGGCAAGACGTTGGCACATGGTGCGGCTAGCATGTCTAGGTGCCAAGGCAAGGTGTGGCTTGGCTTGGCATGTGGGGCCCAAGGTTTGGCAAGCCGTTGGCACATGGTGCGGCTAGCATGGCTAGGTGCGGTTTGGCTTGGCATGTGGGGACAAGGGTTTGGTAAGCCGTTGGCATTTGGGGCGGCTAGCATGGCTAGGTGCGGTTTGGCTTGGCATGTGGGGCCAAGGGTTTGGCAAGCCGTTGGCACATGGTGCGGCTAGCATGGCTAGGTGCCAAGGCAAGGTGTGGCTTGGCTTGGCATGTGGGGCCAAGGGTTTGGCAAGCCGTTGGCACATGATGCAGTGATGAGCACGAAAGTGCGACGCATTTTAACCCATAAATACATTAGCTATGACTCATTATTTCTCTAATAAATTTGTTTTAGTTATTTTTGGAAGAATAAGCTCTTGTGGAGAATTGGCTCGAAAAAAATGTTATTTGCACCTGGAGGATACGTGTTATTCGGACTCTCAATGTTGGTTAAGGGACACCTCAATTACTATTGAGCACCTCAACGGATAAGGGACACCTTCCTTACTATTTACACCCCATAAGGCAAGTGCTAAAGGGACACCATAACAGGATAAGGGAGAGGTCATCTTCTTCCTTTTGAATTTGAAAAATGGCGGGAAAATTGGTTTTCAATGGAACACAATTAGGGTTTGCGATTTGGGTGAATTATAACGAGATTCAATGGCTGAAATCAAATGGGTTTATTCTTAGGGCCTAAACAGAGATGGTAATGTGCTTTGTTTCAGTTATATTTGGCTGGATAATCAACGATTGATGAATACAACAAGAACAAATATGGCGGGAAAATTGTATTCGAATATTTGGTTACAACATATTAATACTTGGCGAGATTCTTGAAGATTTTGTTGCACAGATGGATTGACTATGGCCTGATTTACCGAAACAAGGTCGGTAATATCTTTGGAAACGATAAAAATGGAAGATTTCTTCATATCTCGTTAAACAGGGAAAGAATATGTTGCGGATACTGTTGGAATTGAATGGTGAAAGATATTGTTGATATTCAAGGGATTGACACTGAGTTATTTCTGACCAAGTACACATGATATCACGTGTTTGAGAGAAGCAAAATTTTGTGGTATCGTTTTAAAACAGAGAAGAGAGATATATTCTCGGATTTATTTCTGGGAAGTGTTTGAGTTTTGCGCGTGTCTCTGAAGTATGTTGGTCTCTTTATGGTCTTGTTCTGAGAGAAGTTGGAGTGTGTTTGGATGCCACAGAAGCGTTTAGGAGTTAAACATGGACAGAAATCTTGGTTTAATATGCAGAGGGAGTAAAGAGAAGATTTTGGCATTAACTCGAGATAATTTGAGGCCCTGTCGAGTATAAAAGAAATGCTTTGGGGTCATAGAATGATCATTGAGAGTTAGGGAGTCAACAGATGGTTTAGGATCGAGAGAAATTAAGTTGCAGAGAAGACCCAGTTCTGTTGGTGAAGAAGGAGACGAAGAACATAGTCTTTGCCGAGAATCTGTCGTTTCTCAACAAGTGTCCGCGACAGTTTTTCGTAACACTTGTTCTAAGCTTCGCAAATGTAATTAGAATTAAGCTTACATTGTAATAGTGTTTTACGTAACGTCTATACGGCGTTACGAAATTCTGGATTTAATTATTTTCTCTCTTTTTCTACTTTTGTACACACTTTTGAGCAATAAAAAATTCTTTTCAGAGTGTCTACATCATGAGTAGCTAATCCCCAACACTGGGTCGACGGAGGAAGCCGAACTTCATACATGGGTGAATTTATTTTATTCTTTTTATGACTTTTGCATTTATTTTAAATTGTTTTATGATTTGAAAAAATTAGTTATCATTTTATTAGATGGGTCATGCTTGCTTAGATGTTTGATGTCCCATGCTTACGATTGATAACTAATACTTGGAGAATCTACTTTGGCAAAATAAGAGTCGATGTTGTTTTATTTATTGAGCGATAATTGCTAAAGAATAAATAATTGAACCTATTGATATGAATACGGTGGAATCCTAAACCCAGTAACTCTCTCTTTTGTTATTTTCATTCAATCTTTAAATTTAATCTTCACAAGTCTTAGAGTTCGAATCTTAATTACTACTACAACGACAATTGAAAATCTTATCATGCGGCTAGCATGGCTAAGTGCGGTTTGGCTTGGCATGTGGGGCCAAGGGTTTGGTAAGCCGTTGGCATATGGGGCTAGCATGGCTAGGTGCGGTTTGGCTTGGCATGTGGGGCCAAGGGTGCCATGGGCGCATGGCGTGGCTAGCTTGGCTAGGCACGGTTTGGCCTGGCATGTGGGGCCAAGAGTTTGCCATGGGCGCATGGCGTGGCTAGTTTGGCTAGGTGCGGTTTGGCTTGGTATGTGGGGCCAAGGTTTGGCGTGATCAAGCTAGGGATTTGGGCCAAAGGTCGTTTGGTAACCTCAGACGGCTAGGATTTTCTCCTGGGATTGAAGGGCGACCATTGATTGTCGCACACCTTCGTTTTGGTAGCCGCGTAGGGTAGGCCAGTAAGGTGGCGCGGCTAGGTTGGCATGGGGCCATGGCAAGGTGCGTTTTGCATGGCGCGGTAGGAATGGCTGGCATGGTTTGTTATTGGCACATGGGTGCGGCTAGCATGGTTGGCATGCCTTGGCGCGGTAGGCGTGGCTGGCATGGTTTTCCATTGGCACAGGGGTGCATCTAGCATGGTTGGCATGCCTTGGCGCGGTAGGTGTGGATGGCATGGTTTGCCATTGGCACATGCGGTGTGAGAATTAGGGTTTTGGCCTGTCGAAACCCTAATTAGCATTAAAAAAAGGTACCCTGATAATTTTCTTGCAGAAAAATTAAAGGGTTCAATAAATGTGCTTGGTTTGGACATTATTACTCAAGTTCTGTGACGTCACTGTCTGACTATGGTTTTACGATTTTACCCTAAGCTAAAAAACACCATCAACATTAAGTCCCCTGCTTAGTTCAGAACAGGTGCCTTGTTGCGAGGTAAGCATATGATGGTGACATACAAGGACGGAATCAAGACGTAAATCATTGCAAAGATGGTCAGGAAAATCCGACTAACCTTTTTGAGAGGTGAAGAGAGTTTTTTCTTCCCGTGTTGGCGGCCCTACATAAGTTGTACTGGGGATGCAGACCGTGGAGGGGTGAGACGAAAGTTGCTGGCTTGGTCTGGCCGTACATCACCGAGGCAAAGCGGGCGCAGTCTTGGAAGGAAAATCATAGCGGATGGCTTGGCACATGGGTCCAAGAGGTGGCGTGGTCTTAGGAAGGCAAGCATGGTGGATGGCTTGACACGGTTGCTATTTGTGGCAAGGAGAGTTCATGATCCCACGTTTGGCAGCCTTGCATAGATCTTATTCATGTAGACCATGAAGCGGTGAGGTGAGAGGCGTGACTTAATCTGGCTTCTCATCATCTTGGCTGGGTTGAGGAACATCATAATGTTGGATCGATGAGTTGTTTGCATTGAAAGCCATGGCATGGACAGCCTGGCATGATAGGGCCTGCGATAGTGGAGTGGACGGATTGGCGTGGTGGGGCAATGGCAAGGCGTGGTCCGGTGATGCGAGGTGTGCACAGCTTGGGGAGGCAAAACATAGCGGACGGCTTGGCGTGTGGGGCCAAGGCACGGCGTGAGCGGTCTTGGGCATGGAAATTGGTCTTTGCGGGACCGGTTTCCTCTTTTCCTTTCTTGGCTAAAAATAGGAAATCCTTTCCTTGTTCAAACTCCCACGTACCATGTATATATAAAAGGAGGGCCGGCTTCTCTTTCATTTCATGCCAATTCTTTTTTGTTCCAGCCGTGTGGTAGCAGTAAAGAAAAGCGGACAAGCAAATCCCAGGTATGCCTTCCAATACTTATTCTTTAACTTGTTTTCTCTTTTCTTTTGTGTTGGTGTAAACCTTAGTTGTAGGCGTACCTTTTCATGAGCTTGTGGAAAATGTTGGTGTGAATCCTAGCCGTAGGTATGTTTTGCACGAGCTTGTAGTAATACTTAGGCATGAATACCATAGTAATGTTGACCGCCTCAACTCACTGTGCAAAGTAAGCACGCGATAGTAATTGCCATCCCTTCCCCATGAAAACCTAGTTTTTAGGGTTTACTCCTTGTTTTGGTGTGGCCGTGTGCATGGTTCCCATGGTGGGACGCACCTCCTCGGTCGGACAAGAATTTTATGCTGCAGGGTACGGCTTTGAAACAAACTGGCTTGCGTCTTGGGTGGAAAAATAATTTCCGTCCACTTTCCGTAATAATTTATCTTCGTATTGTTCCATTGTAGTTGTTTGGAAGGTGAAAGTAGCGTGGGAGAGTCTTCATTATGATGTCAATTGAGAAAAGTTCTGCCGTACCGAAAGATGTTGGCAATTCCAAGCCAAACGTAGATGATGAGTTCTTCACAACATCGGCCACGGTTAAGAGAAATCACCCCAAGTATGTGTCGATTCTTCTGACTGATTCGGAAAGTGAGGGAGAAGACCGATCGGTTCGGCCAGGAGGCGTAATAAGGTTTTGCCTTCAGAGGAAAGAATATCATGCCTCTCCTCTTGACTTTAAAATCTCTGTGAGTCCGTTGCGTCCCTTCGAGAAATGGATGCGGTTTATGATGAGCCAGGAGCATGTAAAAACCAATTTGACCAAGGTGCAGATCGTTGGTGCTGTTGCGGCTTCCGCAATGCTCCAGATTAGGAAAGATATTCCAGGCCTAGTTGCTTTTGTTTCCAGATGGTGTCCGGACACCCACACGGCCGTATGCAGGTGGGATGAAATGACCATCTCCTTGGAGAGCGTGGCTGTGTTGCCAAACACTACACCAAATTGAGTAATTTGTAACACTGAATTGTTACACTAATTTATGTGACAAAAGTTATTACACAAATAAGTGTGACATCACTAAAAAGTGTAACAATAATTCTTCAACTAATTATATTTTATTTTTAGTTAATTTTATCACACTAAATGGTGTGACTAATATTTTATCCCCAATAAAATTATTAAGAAAATATAAAAATAAAAATTAAATAAAAGTAGAAGTGGACCGGGTAACCACGCTTCCTTGATATCGGTTATTATAACTGTGTATTATTAAAACCTAAAAATCACACCGATAAAAATATCAGAGAGCTATTTATCTTCTCTAGAATCGAGGTATGACTTTTTTCTTTGCTTTGTACCATTTTTTCCACCTTACAACTAAATAAGGAACTCCCCTGGGAATTTTTCATTACAGAATTTTTTTCTTTTTCCTTAAAAATTCTTTCGATTTCATGAAGTTCCACTTCCGAAAGATCTTTCTTCTGTTCTTCGTCAAATAATGAAATTATGTTGTTGTTCTTCTTCCCTAATTTGTAAGGTAAGTTATGAACACAAATTTTGTTTAATCGCAGAGTAAAATTATTAATAGTTTTTTTTTGTAAATTAAAATTGTTCATCTAATTAAAATTCTTCTTCTACCCTAATCATGTGATTGAGATCCTTCATTTGATATATGGTTGACCTAATTTCTTTTTTTAGGTTAAAAGAGACAGTTGATGATTTTAAAGATTAATTTGCAATCACATGGTCAGTATGAGATATTATTGTGAATCCTGTGTTAATTTAATTTTTTTCTCTTTTTGGTGATGATTTATATGATATGTAGTCAATTAGTTTGTGATTTTATTGTTATGCAAACGTTGTGGGTTGGATTCATTGTTGTGGTTGGTTGTTATGTGAACGATTTGGTTGCTTACAAATTCCTAAGAAAAGTTAGTTTTTTTTTTTCTTCTTTTTCTGGAGTCGTGACACTTTTACTATGATGAGCTTATCGTGAAGTCTTTAATAAAAACATATATCTTCTAGTTAGTTGGTGTCCCAATCTTCCGGTTTTAGTTTGGCCTGGGAGCTTCTACTAATGGATGAATGTTGCTCCACTCAACTTATTGATGGAGATTCATTTGATGTCCATGGAATTGCTAGAATTTCCAAGGCAATTAAGCTGGATGATTGTGGACTTTCTTATACCGTGGTTTCCATCATGGGTCCTCAAAGTAGTGGAATGATTTCGTTTTCACTTTGAACACTGTTTGGCTTAACTTGATTTTTAGTACCGTTGCAAACTCAAATGAACCCTGTCTTTTTTGTTTGGAGTCTGTATCATTCATCTCAGAGATACAATGTTAAAGTCCTGTTGATGGGTGAAAATTACTCCTGCTGAATTTGGTAATTTGGGGTGTGATGAGGAATGAATTTAAACCTACAACAAATGCAATGCGCGGTGAGTGCTTGTAGATTCGAGAGATCAATCTGTGCAAGTCCGGCCTAAACCAAGAAATGGCCGTTCCAGACTTGTTTCGGTCACAAAGTGAAGGAGATGGGGTTGATCTTAGGGAGGAAGCGAAGAAGGTGTTGAGATTGTGAAGGTGTTGGCTTGCTTATGACTTGTAAAAAATGGTTGAATGTGACTGGTATCAACACTTGGTTTTTCTGTCTTGTCTCGGCTTGTGTTTCCTTGTTTTTGGAAAATAGGGCGGAGAACCTATTTATACAAGTCATTGAGCCTCATTCACGTTTCTCGTGGGAAGTGGAGGTAGTGGAATGATGGAGTAGTGGAGTTGTGTGTCGGTAACACTCGACCAGTCTTGCCCACTTTCCTGTTCATCTCTAACCGTCCATGACTTCCTAACACGTTCTTGTGATGGCGCGTTGCACGCCGCACGTTGTAAACCGCCGACCAATACCCCAATATGTATCCCCAGTTTGTGACATGATTGATGTCCGGAATGTGGATCGTGGATCCACGAAAGATAGCATGTAATCTTTGAATTGAATAACTGCGTTATTCGAAAAGTGTGTATTTTATTCACAAGTCGATACTTGTGAAGTATCGTGTGTATTTTATGCGAGTCTTTGCATTACGGTGTGGTAAAGTGATGTGTAATGACTGCTCACTAACCAAATAACTCCTGACCGAGGGGTTGTATAACCAAGTCGGTGAGGTCGGACGGATGAGATGATGTTTGAGACACTCATCTGCGACCGTTGATGAAGTTAGGGTTTTTAAAGAGGTGCGCAAGCATCACTCTTGACTTGGTCGAAACCAAGCATGGGAAGGATTTTGGAGAGGACCGACCATACATGCGTGTTGACGGCATGATGGTGTAGGCGCCGTATTCCGTTCCCTCATGAAAGCGATCTGGGCCACTCAATTTGACCGGTAAGAGGAGTGGTCGAGATCGGTTTGCGGCAATCCCTTGCCGCAAAGGAGTTGGAAACCGGCGTGATATCCCTAGTTTGGGCACGCGTTTCGAGGCGACCAACATTGGTCGGTCTTGGTCGATCATACTACCGTGTAGGTGGTAGGTTGGTGTTCACACCTATACCGATTATCCCATGAAAACGTGATCTAAGCCACTCAAATCATCCGGTGAAGTTGAGCGGTCGAGATCGGTTTAGGATTTGGGAGATGTAACCGCGCGAGTTCGAGCGGGCGTTTTGGATTGGCCGGGCGTGATATGCCTTGGCCGACCGCAAGAGGAGGTAGATGGGCCCACGGTGGTCATGCTTTGGTATAACCGGGACATGTTTAATCTAATCTGTGACCCTCCATTCGTCTTGGGAGAAGATGGACGCGCGTGATGGCTTGAACCCTAATTTTGGCTTTCAAAGCCGCGTGACCAAGCTCTTTTGGGCGGATGGTTTTGTTGTAACCAACCACGGTTGGCTTTGACCGATTGGTCAAGCGTGTAGGCGGTCACATGGTGATTGTGTCGACATGCTCCGGGCCCTTTGAGTCTACATCTACACCCTCCATCTATGCTGCGAAGACGGACGGTTGAGACCGTTTTGCGACACATGTAATATGCCGCAAACCCTAATTTAGGGTTTTCCGTCCATAATGCTTGGTATGGACGGTTTCTTGGCAAGCGAAGGCCAATGGTCGACCATGCGGGGTGTTTGTGTATTCCATACCGCTGGGGTGATGGAATTGATCCGTGGTCATCCAATCATGCTTGTGGAGTTGGATGACTGCGATCGAATCATATCTCGCAAGCTAAGGCCGTGTGTATTCCATACCTTCTTGGGGGTGATGGAATTGATCCGTGGTCATCCAATCATGCTTGTGGAGTTGGATGACTGCGATCGAATCATATCCGGCAAGCTAAGGCCGTGTGTATTCCATACCTGCTTGGGGGTGATGGAATTGATCCGTGGTCATCCAATCATGCTTGTGGAGTTGGATGATCATGCGATCGAATCATATCCGGAGACCGATACGATCAAGTCCGGATGCTCAATCGGGCTAGTATAACACACCGAGAGGGGCTCAATCGGGCTAGTATAACACACCGAGAGGGCTCGGGCTAGTATAACACACCGAGAATCGGCACATGCGGGTATTTCGTACATGGATTCATTATAGTGCTTGGAGGTTCGTGTTACTCTCGAAGAGTAACACTCGGTCGTCATGCCACACCGATAATGGGTACGAAATACAAGGCTGATATGAAATTCACGGGAAGGGATTGTTGCTACATGCTCCAACCTAGAGGAATTTCATGTATTCACGGGAATGGGATTGTTGCTACATGCTCCATTCTTGGTGAATTAAGTGAGAAGTATCCGTCACTTATAAATGGCTTTATCTTTTACAAGATGTCGGCGCATGATTTTTCTCGGTTACTTACAAATTTAACCTTAAACGAAAATCCACCATCAACATTAAGTCCCCCGCCTAGCACATAATGGTTACACTATTGTGTGGTAGGCATGAGATGGTGACATACGAAGAAATGACCAAGCTGGAGTGAATACATATTTACCTGGATAGTTTCACATTGTCGGGCGTTTCCACAACTGGTTGGTCTTGATTAAGGATGCGAAGGAAGCGAGGACTTGATCCGGTGAGTCGCTTTGGTTCCTCTTGTACATGTATGAGCTCGGCCGCTCCTTCGGTGTACTTCCTTAGTTATACACGGCCTTCCTCGGGCATATTTGATAAGCCTTGTTGATTGTTATCCCGAATTAGTAGCCTTTATAGGTGGTAAGTAGAGACTTCTCTCCCTTCGGGATTAAATGACTTGTGAGATTATAAAGAATTATCTCAACGTGGTCGTTTATTCTATATCCCAGGTATCTCGAGTCTTCTCGATTTTCTGATTAGGCGATCGATAGTTTTGATGATCCTCTCTTTTTTTTTTTTTTTTTTTTTTGTGCTCATAACCTCTTCTTATCTGCCAGATTATCATGGAAGCGGTGAGACGCTCATTCTGTTGCTTCCCGGAAAGAAGTTTTGAAGTTGACAAGCCCGAAAACCATGCGCATGGAGAAGTGATGGCTAAGATCGATCTTCCTCTTCGTGAAGTCGGCTGTGCTATACGGGGATGTCTATCTCCCACCTTCGTATTGTCGGAGGACGTATCATGCACTTTCAAATTGCAATTGACATGGAGGAGCGGCGGAGGCGCGAGGAAGCGCTGCAGACACTAGTAGCGCAAGAGGCGAGAGATTTGCAGCGCGGTTGAAGAGGCGGAGAGTTGAGCATGAACGACCCCCGAACGAAGGCAAGTATGATTACCCGGTTCAGGACGGCGTGATAATCCTTGATTCTGATACAGACGAACCTGAATATTCGAAGGCAATTTGCGTGGCCCCCGGTGTTGCTATGCCCTTTGATGCTCCCCGCTGAACATGTTGGGATGGAGTGCGCTGCTGCCGCTGCAATGGGATGCCCGATGCGAAGTTGAGGAGGATCCGGAGGAGGTGCGTCGACAGTGACGGAGTGACGGTGATGTGGGCGAGACCCACCCTCTTGATGATTGAAATTCCTTTTGTTTTGTTTTTCTTTCCAAGTATATTATGCATGCTCGAACATCTTCCTCGTACTCAGTGGCGGCTGAGTTCAAGGTTTTTCTGTTGATTATTTGAATAAAGCTTTCCTTTACAATCCTTTGCCAAGCCTGTAACCGAACCTTCTCAGGCGCAAGGGTGCGCCTTCATACATAATTCTTAGTGATAAAAGAAGTTATCTTTGTAATGGAATATCCATGGATCTCGTGATGCAATATCTTCCCCGGCTTTCTTTGGGAAGATGGCTCAAATCATTTTCCGCACACGTTCTATTTCCTTCATCCCGTGAGATGTTTGCTTAGGGTTTCTTTTCTTGCTCCAGTGGACTGATTTAAGCTGACTCAGGGGTTGGTGTTTTTAGGAGTAAAGAGGTTCTCAGATGAAAATAATGCTTCAATTGAAAATTGAAAATTGAAACCCTAGCTATGAATGCAAGTATTGCAATCATTTTACTGGAGGGATTACAAATATGACATGAAATTATAAAAGGAAACACGCTGGAAAAATATAGCACAAAACGTTTCAAGGTGTGTAGGATCTTTGAAAGCGGTATGTTGGAAAGCGGTAGCACAAGTATCTTAAGTTCGGTAAGGTTTGAGCCATCGTGAGTGAATTGTTATGCCCTCCGGGTTATCAGCGTTGATGAGCTTGCGGTAGCCACCTAGGATAACATCTGCTGCAGTGCACGGTTCATCTTCTCTTTTGGTGGGTGAGCCGGGTAGAGTGGTCATCTTTACCGTCATGTTTCCAACATTGAATGTAGTCGCCTTCGTCACTAGGTCTCCAATTCGAATGGGTTTGAGCGTGCGGACACTTGGACCTTGGCTTTGTTGTCTTTGACCAAGACAGCTTCTATGCTCTGATAAAACGTTTGAAAGGGCCGGCTTCCCATTCACATCTCCTAGCCGGGTCGATTTGTCGGTTGGATCCAGTCCCCGAGGACTTGTCGAATGATAGGCGGTAGTTTGCAAGGAGGGTTGTGTGATGAGACTTACTTGAGACCGGAACCTTTCGGTGTAGGCCGACGGGCTCTCTCCGGAAAATTGTGTCACGTCGGAAAGTTGTCGATGCGGCAGCAAAGTCATCGGGGGTCTAGAAGGCGTGTTGGAGATTCTCTCGAGTCGCGACACTGGTGAGAGGACAGACTTCCCGGATGGCTTTGTTGTCTTGCATCCAAGAGCTTCCTAGGATCATGTCGTAATTGGGATGGTCTTTGACTATGTAGAACTTTGCTTGCGTCGAGGCATCACCCAATTTGACTTCAAGATCAATGTATCCATATGCATCTCTAAGCTCTCCCGCCGAATCCCCGACCATAGCTTGGATGACGAGTAGCTTCTTGCTTCGAGATCTTTGCCGCTCTCAAGGCCTTGACCGTAATGATGTTAAACTCGAAGCCGTATCGATCAACGCGTTATCGAACTCAACGTTTCTCAAACGAGTGACGGTTAGGAGTCCCTAGTTCCCTTTGCTCGCATCTTTCGGGAAAGACCGAGGTTCTTGGACTGCTCTTTGGATGCAAACGTCTACGACACAACGTGGTTGAGGGCCGCAAATATGTCTTGACGCCTGTCCCTTGGAGAAATATAAGATTTCACACATGTGCTCCATCATAGATTGCACGGTATTGCGAACGAGAGTCCCCGAGAAATCATGCGGTTCTCGATAGGTAGAGGATCTCTATGAACACCTTCGTTTCCAAGTTTCGGAGTTCCCCTGTCTCTACCTTTTCCCTGAATATTTGTTTCAACCTGTTGCAATCTTTGGTTGGATGATGGACGAACCTGTGGTAGCAACAATATCTGGGATCTGCTATTTCTTCCTCGGTCGGAGGACGCCTGATAGGGGGTAGTTTTACGGCATCATCTTGGATCCACGCTTCCAAGAGCTCTATCACTTCATTCATGGGAAAAGGAAAACCCGTGTCTTTGTCGTTTTGTGCAGGAGTTTTGTCTGCCTTTTCGAGACGAAGTATTGTGTGCTTTGAGGATGTTCGCTTGGTTTGTTGTTCCGTTATCGAAGCTTTCCTCTTTTCTCCTCCGCTTACCACACTCACAGAAGGGCCAGTGTTGTATTGTTTGTTTGTGAGACGCCTGCTTCCTCGACTTTCACGCAAATCTTCACTTCGAACAACTCTGGTTCTTTCTAGTAATGCTGGTGCAGTTGTTGCTGAATGTTTTGCGACTTCGTGGAGTTCGAGAATGTTTGAAAGCCCAGATTCTCTAACAAAGCGCGGTATATGGGTATCATCCCATTGATGCATGATTCCACCAATTGTCGTTCGGTAACATTCGGGTCGTGATGTCCAAAGTGCTTGGGTTCTCGAATCTTTTAACGAAGTCGTTGGGATGTTCATTGTTCCGCTGGAGAATTCTTCCCGTGTCTGAAAATGTGATTCGTTCAGACACGAAGAAATACTTCTGTAGAAAGCACTGACCATCTCGCTCCAATTGGATATCTTTGTTAGGCGCAATGTTGTTGTACTGTGTATGCCCTCCCCGTGAGTGATTTTGAGAATTCTTTTAGGCGCGAGAACATGATTGTATTCATGTTCCCCCAAGGCTTCCAAGAATCGAGAAATGTGTTCACGAGCATTACCGACACTGGCGTCGTAGAGGGAGAACTGGGAGAGGTGTAACCTCTTGGTAGAGGAATCCGTTGCACATCTTGAGGGTACGGCGGTGATGTTGGTGTATGTCCGTTCGGTCCCCTTTTCCTCGATTTTGGAGAAGTCGCTCTAGATCTTCACGCGTAATGAAGTTGGAAGACTGGCCTCTCTCCCCTTGGCGCTCAGGAGCAACACGAGTTTCTTCATTCGTGTGAGTTCGAGTGGAAACACCGCTCCGGGTGTATTGAATGCATCTCTCGCCGACTCAAGGGTTGCCGTGACTCTTGCGGTAATCGTTCGATCAAAGTTTTAAGGAAAGTGAGTACCTCTTTCGAGTTGCGGCCATATCTGTTTGAGTCTTAGCAAGAATTTCTGTTTCTCCATCAAGTCTGCAATGGTACTAGACGGCGGCCTTCCTCTTGTGTCTCCGTCTCCTCGTCCTAGTGGAGGAGTGAAAGTTGTTGCTCTGGTAACCGCTGGAGGCGTTACGCTCGAAGAGATGCCAGGATTTGCGGCCGCTCTGCTCGGTGATGGGAGGAGTTATTCCTTTGGGATATCCGTCTATTACACCGTCTTTGGTGGTAGAAGTGACGGCTCCACGAGATGTGTTGACCACGGTAGCTCCACCGACAGTACTTGACACTGGGATTGTTATCCACAACGGCTCCATCGATTTGATTGCCGACCGGACCTTAATTCCACCATAATGATTTTTTGATTGAATCGATTCTAAGATTTACCCTTTTGAGATTGATGAACCCTTTTGAGATTGATGAAATTGAATTGAATTTCGAAGAAATTGACTTTACAACCGAGAGATTAATCTCCCACTGTGGTCGCCAATTGTTGATGGGTGAAAATTACTCCTGCTGAATTTGGTAATTTGGGGTGTGATGAGGAATGAATTTAAACCTACAACAAATGCACTTTGCGCGGTGAGTGCTTGTAGATTCGAGAGATCAATGCATGCAAGTCCGGCCTAAACCAAGAAATGGCCGTTCCAGACTTGTTTCGGTCACAAAGTGAAGGAGATGGGGTTGATCTTAGGGAGGGAAGCGAAGAAGGTGTTGAGATTGTGAAGGTGTTGGCTTGCTTATGACTTGTAACAAAAATGGTTGAATGTGACGGTATCAACACTTGGTTTTTTCCGTCTTGTCTCGGCTTGTGTTTCCTTGTTTTTGGAAAATAGGGCGGAGAACCTATTTATACAAGTCATTGAGCCTCATTCACGTTCTCGTGGGAAGTGGAGGTAGTGGAATGATGGAGTAGTGGAGTTGTGTGTCGGTAACACTCGACCGGTCTTGCCCACTTTTCCTGTTCATCTCTAACCGTCCATGACTTCCTAACACGTTCTTGTGATGGCGCGTTGCACGTTGCACGCCGCACGCCGTAAACCGCCGACCAATACCCCAGTATGTATCCCCCGGTTGTGACATGATTGATGTCTGGAATGTGGATCGTGGATCCACGAAAGATAGCATGTAATGCTGAATTGAATAACTGCGTTATTCAAAAAGTGTGTATTTTATTCACAAGTCGATACTTGTGAAGTATCGTGTGTATTTTATGCAAAGTGCTGCATTACGGTGTGGTAAAGTGATGTGTAATGACCGCTCACTAACCAAATAACTCCCGACCGGGGTTGTATAACCAAGCTGGTGAGGTCGGACGGATGAGATGATGTTTGAGACACTCATCTCGACCGTTGATGAAGTTAGGGTTTTTAAAGAGGTGCGCAAGCATCACTCTTGACTTGGTCTAAACCAAGCATGGGAAGGATTTTGGAGAGGACCGACCATACATGCGTGTTGACGGCATGATGGTGTAGGCGCCCGTATTCCGTTCCCTCATGAAAGCGCGATCCGGGCCACTCAATTTGACCAGGTAAAGAGGAGTGGTCGAGATCGGTTTGGCAAATCCCTTGCCGCAAAGGAGTTGGAAACCTAGCGTGATATCCCTAGTTTGGGCACGCGTTTGAGGCGACCAACATTGGTCGGTCTTGGTCGATCATACTACAGGTGTAGGTGGTAGGTTGGTGTTCACACCTATACCGATTATCCCATGAAAACGTGATCTAAGCCACTCAAATCATCCGGTGAAGTTGAGCGGTCGAGATCGGTTTAGGATTTGGGAGATGTAACCGCGCGAGTTCGAGCGGGCGTTTTTGGATTGGCCGGGCGTGATATGCCTTGGTCGACCGCAAGAGGAGGTAGATGGGCCCACGGTGGTCATGCTGGTATAACCGGACATGTTTAATCTAATCTGTGACCCTCCATTCGTGCCGGAGAAGATGGACGCGCGTGATGGCTTGAACCCTAATTTTGGCTTTCAAAGCCGCGTGACCATGCTCTTTTGGGCGGATGGTTTTGTTGTAACCAACCACGGTTGGCTTTGACCAATCGGTCAAGCGTGTAGGCGGTCACATGGTGATTGTGTCGACATGCTCCGGGCCCTTTGAGTCTACATCTACACCCTCCATCTATGCTGCGAAGACGGACGGTTGAGACCGTTTTGCGACATATGTAATATGCCGCAAACCCTAATTTAGGGTTTTCCGTCCATAATGCTTGGTATGGACGGTTTCTTGGCAAGCGAAGGCCAATGGTCGACCATGCGGGGTCTGCTGTGTATTCCATACAGGTTGGGGGTGATGGAATTGATCCGTGGTCATCCAATCATGCTTGTGGAGTTGGATGACTGCGATCGAATCATATCCGGCAAGCTAAGGCCGTGTGTATTCCATACACGCTTGGGGGTGATGGAATTGATCCGTGGTCATCCAATCATGCTTGTGGAGTTGGATGACTGCGATCGATCATATCCGGCAAGCTAAGGCCGTGTGTATTCCATACCGCTTGGGGGTGATGGAATTGATCCGTGGTCATCCAATCATGCTTGTGGAGTTGGATGATCGCGATCGAATCATATCCGGAGACCGATCAAGATCAAGTCCGGATGCTCAATCGAGCTAGTATAACACACCGAGAGGGCTCAATCGGGCTAGTATAACACACCGAGAGGGCTCGGGCTAGTATAACACACCGAGAATCAGCACATACGGGTATTTCGTACATGGATTCATTATAGTGCTTGGAGGTTCGTGTTACTCTGTAAGAGTAACACTCGATCGTCATGCCACACGATAATGGGTACAGAAATACAAAGGTGATATGAAATTCACAGGAAGGGATTGTTGCTACATGCTCCAACCTCGGAGGAATTTCATGTATTCACAGAATGGGATTGTTGCTACATGCTCCATTCTTGGTGAATTAAGTGAGAAGTATCCGTCACTTATAAATGGCTTTATCTTTTACAAGATGTCAGCGCATGATTTTTCTGGTTACTTACAAATTTAACCTTAAACGAAAATCCACCATCAACAAGTCCTTAAACTATAATGCTTATCTTGTACTCCGTAATTTGTGCAAGAAAGATCACACACTTGAAACTTTATTTTGTACTAATTTTAGAGAGATGGCAAGTTACTATATCATCATTTTCTGACTCCGTATCTTGTTACTTTGATATTGATTCATGATTTTGTATTGAATTTTACCAGAGATGTAAACTTTACGTCTCATTTTCAGGTCTCAAACTACTAAAGGTATTTAGATAGCAACATGTGCTGATATTGAGCCTTGGACAATGGATCCAGAGGGTACTGATGGAAGAGAAAGGGGAGAGGTGTGCATAAGACCCTATAAGGCTTAATCACCTGTACAGTTTAGTTTATTTTCGTTGCTTTTACTTTTTATCCAGCTTCGCTTCAGTGTCCTTGATATATTACTGACCCTGAAATTTTACCTAAATGCATTGCGTATTTCTTTTGATTCAATACATCTGATTTATTTTCAGGATGATCTGCATTTGAGAAGCACAATGACATTTTTGCCCTCACTGTATCAGATATTGTCCTTGTAAACATGTAAGCTCCGTATTTTCGTTTCGTTCGTGCGCTTTCATGTATAGTAGTTGTTAAAGTTTCCATTTTTGTTGAATCTCGTAAACAATTATCGCAGAAGATGGTGTCATGATATCGGCCATGAACAGCTGCCAGACCTACTAATCTTTCTGCAGTGTGAACTATGAAGAACTTGTTAATTTAATTAGAAGCTTAGTCTGTACTTCTTTACTGGCAGTCTGTTTACCACTTTAGAAGCGCTTGTTATGCAACTTATGCGTACCTACTTTGAATTTTCAGGTTGAGGTTACTTGTTACAGTTAAGGAGAAAAGGAATAGCAATTCAAGGAACAGGTATGCATGCACAATAGATGTTACTGCGGTGAGCCTCCGTCTTCTAAGAGAAACTGTCCACGAGCGACGCAGCAAGGATAATTGTTACTGTTTACAAGCACCACGTGTGATTGGTATGAACTCATTGATTTGAATTTCAGAGGACCCTTTGTACTGGTTGGCTGCAGAGATTTAACTATTCTTGTTTGGTGCTTTGCTCCTATCCCATTTTTCGTAGGAGTATCTGAGTTTATGAAAAAAGTGGCTGCAATGTGACCGACCCTCATGTTAGTTTTGTGGAAAGAAACTCGATTCTCATCTGATGTGGAATTTATTACGATTTGTTCTCAGTTTATACTCGTATATTTTTTACGTCCTTGTATATGCATGTATGCTATGTGCAGGAAGGCCTTCATTAGTACCTGCACCTACAGAGCCCTCTACTGCACCACATCCTAAATCGTGTATAGAAGTTTAATTGATTTGCTTTGCTATGTGCAAGAAGACTACCTGCATCTACAGAGCCCTCTACTGCAACACATCCTAAATTGTATATGGAAGTATAATTGATTTGCTTTGCTAAGCCGTAAATTGAAACAAGGCAGGGATCGATATAGGCATCTGTCTTAGGTATAGTCACTGATGAACTACTGCATTGATATGGTGTGGTTATATATTTGTACAATCTTCTTTCAATTTTTGGCAACTTGTATATTTAGCGGGGATATAATTTTTGGATGTAACTTGTACACAATTTTAATGAAATACAAAGGTTTCTTTTCTACTTACGTATGAATGGAGATTTTAATGGGGAAAGGCAGTGTAGGAATTAAAAATTGGGTGGGGGAAATATTTTTTTTACCTAATTCTTACCAGATTTGTTACACTAATATGTGTAAGACATTTGACATACATTTTAGTGTGATTTAAATTAATTAAAGTCACACTTATTAGTGTGACCACTAATGTGTAACAAAAGAATAACGCCATATTTATTACACTTATATGTGTGACATTAAATAAGAAGTCTCACATATTTGTGTAACAAAATGCCTGATTTGGTGTAGTGAAATCTTCCCGTAATTGGAAACCTCAACGTTAGGTTGTCTGCAGATGAAGAAGAAATGCGCCGCCCTGGTTGCGAAGTCAAATGGATTCGTTAGGAAAGAAAACGAGACGAAGTGCTTCTATGATTGGTGGGTGTCTCACTGGTTTCCTGACGAGTTGGAGTCGAACCAGAAGAATAACATACTCCATGTCGCGGCGTTCTTGGCTCTTTGGTTATCTAGTGATATTTTTGATGACGACTCCGGTAAGAAGGACATAAGGAAGGAACTTATCAAGTTTTATATTGGCGGTTTGTTTCTTGGTTCTCTGTACGCACACTTGGATCAGTTGGTCTCGGATATGTGTGCTTCAAACGGCTATATGAAAGTGGATTCGTACATTCATGCCGCCTTTCTTCAAAGTGGTCGTGGGAGCACTTCAAGAAGTACACCCCAAAACTGTTGGCTGTACTTCCCGATTCTTGGGGTGGCTCCAGGATACTGCACTGGTCGAATAGGCGTCCAAAGATTGGCTCGAACCTGGTTGGATTTCTTGACAACTCGTACACGGTTAATTTTCGTCCATGGGCTCCAGTGCATGCGTCTATAACTCAGATCAGTACCTTTGCTCATGTTCCGAACATGTCTTTGCCTTATGATAAAGAGGATCTGAGTGTTGGATAGATGGTGTTCATGTGAAGCAGCACGCCCGGTTATGTACTATCTTTCTTTCGAGGATCTTGCAAAGCGATCTCTTACAACATTAATAGGGCGGCTCGGCATATGGGTTTTGACTAAGGGGTTCCACTCGTTCGTCAGCCGGTTGTTCTAGAAATCCCGTTGTCCACTGCTCTCGATGCTAGTGCTCTTGCGTCGGGTCAAAGTCTCCCTTTTCTGCTTGCGGAACGAAATCCATCAACAACCTCCAAATATAACATATTTTGGCAGGATGAGTTTCTTGCTATCCATGGATTCGTGAATGATGTGGTAGAAAATCGTCGTGGTAAGCCTTCTCCTGCGATTTTAGCGGAACATCCATTGTTGAGGGATCCCAAGCGAAAATCCGTTAGCCCGAATGCAGATAGTCTCCAAGTGAAGGAGCGAAGATCTAAAAGCCGTGCTGGTGGTTTTCAGTTGGATCCGATGGCTCTCCCAACTTTTATCTCTTTCAATATGAGAGTACGTATAATTTTCTTCCTGATTCAGTTGGATTGCATATATCTTTGTCTCATTTCTGTGGGTCTATTCTTGTGCCTTGCCTAGGGTCTTAGCAGCGTGAACTCCTTCACTAAACTTGCACGTAGTCAGAAAATTGCACCTCTTGAGACGGAAGGCAGCGATGCTGAGCCTACCCATGGAGCAGGGGAATCCGAGAAGGATGAAAGCTCAGAGTCTAGAGATGGCGAGAGTAGTTCTTCCGATAGCAGTGCTGAATCTTCCTATAGTCGGTCTGAAAGCGAATCAGTGAGTATAATCCCATATCAGGCCAGCATGAAGTTAAAAAGTAGACTATCTGTCTCTAGTAACACCAATGTCTTTTTTCTAAGATGACCCTCCCAGAGGCATGCAAATTGGTAAAGTCACGGGCCTCAACATTCGCCCTAATTGAAAGGTTGAATATCTCGTGTTTTTCTTATTTAATCTTAATGTATTAGTGGCCACCCCATCATCTGAAAAAACATAGCAGGGGTTTGTAGTTTATGTCATCTCTTTTCAGTTTAGTACCCGATGGGCTCTTAGCCAGGAAGGGGTCTTATATTTCCAGGAACGGGTCTTATACAATTATGCGGTTATTTGAACTTAGCTTAATGTTTAAGTTTACATGCAAAGGAAAACCGTTCACATACAAAGGAAAACAGTTCAATGTTTGAGAACTTGGTGATGGATATTTTTTTTTTGGTCTGACTCGGTAAGGTGCTAGATGAACTTCACATAATCGTTTTATTCTTTTCGGGATTGACCATCCTATAATTTCTATGGATGCCATGATATGCTGTCCATTGGAGTATAACATGGTTCTAAGTCTATTGGAGTATAACATGAATCCAGATCAGTTCTGTAGGTATACAATTTTCTAGTATAACATGATTCTGGTGCCACTCTTTATTATTCATTATGCAACTCTTTACTATTCATATTTGGTTGTTATTTTGGTATACTCAATTGAGTTTTCACTTTTTTTTTACAGAGATTCTGCCATTGGAGCTGAAGCTTGCAGTCACAATCTCACCCACAGTAGGATTCCAAGGGTTAAGAGATGATTTTTGAAGATGAGCAAGAATAGCTACAAGGGTTTTACTAAAATAAAAGTGTTTTTAGATTATTTATTTTTAGTGTAAAAGTTCAACTGATCTTATGTAGTAACAAACAATAGTGATTATATTTGGAAATCTGATATTTTTTTTCAAATACATGATTATTAAAGTATTACCGATTTAATTTTGTATATAAATTCTCAAAATTTAATTTTTTTTTCAAATCAAATATGTACCACAACACAGAATTATAGTTGTCAAAAAAATGACATACAAATCTTCCCATAATTGTCAAAGAAGTGACATACAACTCAAACCAAAGATAGTTCTACAACTCTAACAAGTGTAGTGCAAATCTTATTCATAATACTAATAAGAGTTGTTTCACATTTCTACGATACACATCCTGGGTTGTCCAAGATAGTTCCACAATTTTAACAAGTGTTGTGTTACATATTTGTACAATACGCATCCTTCGTTGTCCAAGATAGTCCTACAATTTTAACAAGTGTTGTGTTACACATTTGTACGATACACATCCTTTGTTGTCCCAGAAAGTCTTACAACTTCAACAAGAGTTGTGTTAGGCTTTCAAAGTAATTTGGAAAGATATTCACAACTTTGGCAAAATGTTGTCGAACCATGAATCACATCACCCATTACAACTCTTAGTCAAGTATTGTAGAAAAGCTTGGACTTTCTACAATACCCCACCTACACAATGCATAAAATAACATTGTCGTAGGGGTACTACAACGCTAATATAGTGTCGTCAATGGAGATTTTTCCCGTAGTGTCTTCTTCATGCTCTTCTTCTTCCTTCCTTCCTTCTTCCTCTCCTTTTTTTTTAAAAGAGTGTCTAAGCTATGATATCGCAGAGCGAAGCCGGTTGTGAAGACGAACTTGAGATGGAAACTGGTGAAGACACGGCTTTGTCTCTAGCCGTGTCAGCCAAGCCTGGTGGCTTTGAAATAGAGGCCGATCAAGATGGAAGTGTTGTTGTGACTCAGACAGCGGAGATTACTCACGTGAATGTTGGCACAATTGTTGTTAGGAATCCTTCGCCAGTTACTGATGCAGTCGCTGGCGCCACCTTAGTTCCTCCATACCTGGTTCCTTATCCGAATCACGTGTTGATTGGGGGATTTAGCGTGCCAGCTAAACATGAGGCGTTATATACCAAGATATGGGAAAGCTACGGTCATATTGTCACGACCAAGAAAATTACTAGACGATACGCGCTGGTCAAGCGTGTGGAGTAAGCCTTGTCTTCGATTGACGACATGCGCAACGTGACTGGTCATACAGTTTCTGATGACGTAATCTCGAGTTGGAGGTTCCATCATGACATGTGCATAAAGTTCGAGTTCAATACTCCTTGGTTCGTCGACGGTTTCTCCGAGGTTGAAAAGATGCTGGCCCAAACAGTCGAAGGTCCTTCCGCAGACATGGCGAAGAAGCAGGAAGCAGAATTCAAAAGATTGTGCAGGCAGATGAAGTTGAAAAGGGCGGCTCTCCAGAGCACAAGGGAGGCCTTTGCTAAGAGGATCAAACCGCTGTTGGAAAACTTTCCTTGAATATATTTCTGTCTTCTGAACTTCTTTATTTTATTTTATTTTGAAAAGCAAATGGAAGCGCCTGGTTTACGGTTTTGATTTTCTGGATATTTTTTTTTTGGGGTTGATAGATAAATGTTACCTTAACGGTTTTGGATTATTCTTTTGGAATGAATCATTTAGGATTGAATTGTTTTTTTTTTATTTTGAAATGATGTTGTCTTGGTTGAAAGTGTTTCCGGCATCCCAGGAAAACCATGGAACCGTGTGTTTGGTAGATGACATGGGGTGGAACAGAACATGGCTATTGTGTTTTTTTTATTCCCGTGAAAACTTGAAAAGGTAAACCACGCATTTTATCTGGGTAGGACTTACTTGGTTTTTTAGGTATCCTGATGAAAAAGGAAACTTTCCGGGTGTAAGACCAGGTTTTACGGGAAGCACCGTCGTGATTGTAGAAAGTCCCCAGTCGTTACTGAGTTGCCTGATAACCGAGTCGTCAATTCTCGGGCGGATCGTTTGCTTCTATCCTCTAGGTAGTCCCCAGTCATCCCTTACCGTGTCATGATTGATAGTCGGGCTGTCTGGTAACCGAGTCTTCGATCCCTGAACAGGTCTCCTGCTTCTATCATCTTGATGTCTGGGTCGAAGCATGAGATCAATGGTCGAAAATTAACATTGTAACCGAAAGATCAACCTCCCGCTGTGGTCTCCAATTGTTTGAGGGTGAAAATGGTTTCTGCTGATTTCAGTAATTTTGGGTGTATGGGTGAGAAACAATTTAAACCCTAAACAATGTACTGCAAGGGAGTACTTTAGATTCGAGAGGTCAATCTGTACAAGTACGGCCTAAACCAAGAAATGGTCGTTCCAGACTTGCTTCGGTCACAAAGTGAAGGAGAATGGGTTGGTTTTGGAGAGGGAAGCAAGGAAAGTGATGAGACCAGAATAGTTGATTCAGGAAGAGTAGTTGTGTTACTACGACTTGTATTAGAAAAGTGGGAAGGCTAACAAATGGTAAGCTAGAAAGTATTTTCTGAGTGTTGTATATTCCCGAATGAACTTGTTGTTCTGTGGAAATAGGTAAGACCTATTTATACAAGTCAAAGTGAAACGTACCCTGGTCTCATTAAGGAATGGAAAAATGGGTAAGTAAATGGGAGGAGGTGGTAACCGTATGCATGGAATTTGATGTTCCATAAAATCGTTAACGCATGGAATTGATGTTCCATAAAAATATTAACGTATGGAATTGATGTCCCATGAACGTTTCACTTTTAACTCCCTATATTTACTAACCGCCTCACCCTTATGACACTTCCTTATGACGGGCGTAGTGTACGCCGCACGTTGTAAACCGCCAAACCAATACCCAAAGAGGATCCCCCAGTTTGTGATATGCGTTGATGTCTCGAATGTTTTTGTGGAAAACATGTAGCATAGGGTTGTTGCCTGGCAAGTCGAGCTCGGGAGACTTGGTAGCTTGGTGACCTTCGACGGTCGAGATTTTGTATCTTAAGAGGAAAGTTAGCCGTTGATCTTTGCACGCGTTCGCTCGTTGGTGGCCACATAGGGAAGGCCAGCATGGTGGCGCGGATAGGTTAGCATGCCATTGGCATGGCATGGTGGCGCGACTAGGTTGGAATTCCATTGGCATGGCATGGAGGCGCTGCTAGGTTGACATGCCGTTGGCATGGCGTGGCCAAACTTAGGTTTTCGGGCTAAAGGTTACCATGCGTCGTCTGGTAACCTTGGAGGGCTAGGATTTGCTCTTGGGATTGAAGGGGGACCGTCGATTGTCGCACGCCTTCGTTTTGGTAGCCGCGTATGGAAGGCCAGAGCGGCTAGGTGCGTTTGGCATGTGGGGCCAAGGGTTTGGTAAGCCGTTGGCACATGGGGCGGCTAGCATAACTAGGTGCAGTTTGGATTGGCATGTGGGGCCAAGGGTTTGGCAAGCTGTTGGCACATGGTGCGGCTAGCATAGCTAGGTCTGGTTTGGCTTGGCATGTGGGGCCAAGGGTTTGGCAAAACGTTGGCACATGGTGAGGCTAGCATGGCTAGGTGCGGTTTGGCATGGCATGTGGGGCCAAGGGTTTGGCAAGCAGTTGGCACATGGTACGTCTAGCATGGCTAGGTGCCAAGGCAAGGTGTGGCTTGGCTTGGCATATGGGGCCAAGGGTTTGGCAAGCAATGGCACATGGTGCGGCTAGCATGGATAGGTGCGGTTTGGCTTGGCATGTGGGGCCAAGGGTTTGGTAAGCCGTTGGCATATGGGGCGGCTAGCATGGCTAGGTGCCAAGGCACGGTGTGGCTTGGCTTGGCATGTGGGGCCAAGGGTTTGGCAAGCCGTTGGCACATGGTGCAGCTAGCATGGCTAGGTGCGGTTTGGCTTGGCATGTGGGTTCAAGGGTTTGGTAAGCCGTTGGCATATGGGGGCGGCTAGCATGGCTAGGTGCGGTTTGGCTTGGCATGTGGGGCCAAGGGTTTGGCAAGCCGTTCGCACATGGTGCGGCTAGCATGGCTAGGTGCCAAGGCAAGGTGTGGCTTGGCTTGGCATGTGGGGCCAAGGGTTTGGCAAGCCGTTGGCACATGGTGCGGCTAGCATGGCTAGGTGCGGTTTGGCTTGGCATGTGTCGCCAAGGGCTTGGTAAGCCGTTGGCATATGGGGCTAGCATGGCTAGGTGCGGTTTGGCTTGGCATGTGGGCCCAAGGGTTTTCCATGGGCGCATGGCGTGGATAGCTTGGCTAGGCACGGTTTGGCTTGGCGTGTGGGGCCAAGGGTTTGCCATGCGGTTTGGATTGGCATGTGGGGCCAAGGTTTGGCGTGATCAAGCTAGGTTCGTGACTAAGCTAGGGCTTTGGGACAAAGGTCGTTTGGTAACCTTAGACGGCTAGGATTTGCTCCTGGGATTGAGGGGCGACCGTTGATTGTCGCATGCCTTCGTTTTGGTAGCCGTGTAGGGAAGGCCAGCAAGGTGGCGCGGTTAGGTTGGCATGGGGATATGGAAAGGTGCGTTTTGCAAGGTGCGGTAGGTGTGGCTGGCATGGTTTGCCATTGGCACAGGGGTAAGGCTAGCATGGTTGGAATTCCTTGGCGCGGTAGGCGTGGGTGTCATGGTTTGCTATTGGCACAGGGGTGCAGCTAGCATGGTTGGCATGCCTTGGCGCAGTAGGTTTGGCTGGCATGGTTTGCCATTGGCATATGCGGTGTGAGAATTAGGGTTTTGGCATGTCGAAATCCTAATTAGCATTAAAAAAAGGTACCCTGGTAATTTTATTGCAGACAAATTAAAGGGTTCAATAAATGTGCTTGGTTTGGACATTATTACTCAAGTTCTGTGACGTCACTGTCTGACTAGGGTTTTACGATTTTAACCTAAGCTAAAAACCACCATCAAATCTTCTCACTTCCAAAACAGCAGCAGCTCAACTCTTTGATTCCACAGCCGGCCGTTACTCACTCTTCACTTTCTTCTTCTCACTCAGCATCACTGACCCATCTCTCGATTTCTTGTTTCAACACAACAAATGATTCACATACTCGGATCGAATCCCTAGTTGCAAAGACAACCAACGGCATCAATCTCTCCTCAATTCACAGGAAACTCCTAAATCATCAAAACTCATTCATCATCACATCATTTCCTCCTCTTTCCCTGTATATCATCACAACTTAAAAACAAACTCGATTCCTCCTTCCAATCGATCTCGAATTTCATCTCAAGAACAACAATAGCATCAAACCCATCTTCGAGAGAATGGGTTCTGGTGATGTTGTGAGATGGGTATGGTGGCGATTTAAAGACACAGAAAAGAGCAGATTTGATAGTCTGTTAGCTTACAGTGAATTGAAGCTGTTGCCATGGATAAGATGGTTCTGGTTTTGATTCAACAACAGATGGAAGAGAGGACGACTGAGAATTGGTTGTGGTGGTGATTGAATGGGTAAAACTCAATTTGAGTTTGTATTGGAGAGAATGGTTGATGCTAGTGAGGAGTTGGTGCTGGCCTAGGATTGAAGTTGCTGCTTTGAATGGCTTACAAGGCAGAGATGACGAAAATGGGAATTGAAGGCACTGGTAGTGCAGCTGAAACTGTGGCATGACGGATAGGATTAAAATAACCAGGATCTCAACGGTTGATATTAACCGGTTCTTTTGGTCCGGTTCCTGCCGGTAATAACCCCAGAACCAGTGTCTGTACCGGTCTACTTCGGTTCTTGAGTTTCAGTCCTGGTCCCTGTACCGTTTACTCCGGTTCCGGTCTGGTGCTTTCGGTTCCAGTCCGGTCCAGGGACTATTGACCGGTTCTTGTGCAGCCTTAATCACAATGTACGAGGATCCTTTTTTCAAAGCACGCAAGTGCAAGGATCTGGGAGTCTGGGACTGGGTCTCATGTGTGCATTTACCTTTATTTAGTTTATTATTAATTATTGGCCAGCTACTTAAACAGTTAAACGTGATCTGAATATATGGTCAAACATTGAAGGGAAGATTTGTCAAGGATATTGTCCCGACACCAACAACTGTCAAGGATATTATGTTGACATCGACAGCCAACACAACAAGGAAAGTTAACTAGATAAGGAAACAAATTTTGTATCACAATCAATTAGGATTTAGGGTTTCCCTAAATATGTAATGATGTAGATATCCTCTTTATAAACACCAAGTATAGATAAAAGAGTTTCTTTCTCTCCTTCATATTCAAGGAGAACAACGGATGTCTCTAGAGCTGGCAAACAAGCCCAAAACTCGCGGGTTCACCCGGCCTGGTCCGTAAAAACCCGCGCCCGGCTGGCTGGTTTCTAAACAAGCCGGGTTAGGGTTGGGAAAATGCCGGCTTGTGAGGAAACGGGTAAACCCGTCCCGAACCGTAAACCCATGTCCGGCTAGCTGGTTTCTAAACAAGCCGGGTTAGGGTTGGGAAAATACCGGCTTGTGAGGAAACGAGTAAACCCGTCCCAAACCGTAAACCCGCGGGCATAACCCGTAAACCCGCCATTCCTATGGTTATGACGTGTGTCCCCTCCCATCTATACGTGTCTCCTAGGTATAAAACGAAAAAACCATAGCTTAGTCTTATCTTTTCTTTTCTTTTATTTCTTCTTTTTCTCCGTCTGCAGCGGCCATTGATCGCTTGATCCTGATTCCTGAATCTTCACTGGACTTTCCCTCTCGCGATTGCTGCTGTTACAATATTCGAAACATATTGTTGCTATTGCATAATAATCATGAAGCTGATTACTAGAAGAGGTGAATCACTCCATTAAAACGTTGGTTCTTTAATGAATGATTGATTATTGCTAATCTAATCGATTGTTGCCTTGTTTACATGATTCTTCTTGTACTGGGAGGATTATGTGAACTTTTTATTATTAGTATTTTGTCTTTGTACAAGAGAATAACTTATTCAGGCACATAAGGTGTTCGTAATATTGCGTCTTTCAATCCAGCGGGCTATACATATTCTATATATTTGCTTGCCATATAGGAAGCGAGCTCAGTGATCTTTCCCTTTTGAATAATCAGTATAAGAGTCTAATGGTAGTTGTTTTATTCTCACCATGTTTTTCGATTGCAACTAGACTTTATATACTGATCAGTTGTTGGAAATGAATAAGAAGGCCTCTCTTTTTTTTCCTCCTGAAATAGGCATAAGTGTTTTTGAGGTTTTCTATTGGAACAGTAATTTTGGGTACCAACCTCTGAATTTTTTCGTTGACAGATTTCGTGAAATGATTGCATACATATACAGTGGTAAAATATGTAACTTACAATTATGTTAACCAACCTTGTTAAACATAGGCTGGTAGACTAACTTATGGTGTTTAATTACATTTATGTTATTGTTATTATCGCATGGACTGCTTAGTTAACTTACATTTTCTGTTTAGATTATCTTAGAAATTTAGAATGCTTTGCAATTTCGACATGTATGGTTGAATTATGATCGACTTTGCGGAGTAAACCTGGCACAATACTTCCTTTGCTAATTTCATTTTTAATCATTATGTGCAGAATTATTTTGTTGATTCTGGTATGACGTTGATGCTGCTGAAGTGCTTAGTGCTGAAAGTGAAAATTAAGAGTAATCTCTGCTAATTCTTTGTTAATGGTATCATGAACTAATGATTAGTATACTGTGTAACTGTGTTCCTTTTAAGGTGCAAAACTACTAAACTACTACTTGTGTTGTTATTTGTTAAGTTTTTTAATTTTATTTATTGATCCTTTCATTATGTTTTAAATTTTGGTGCGACATTGTGACTGTTGAATCTGTTGATTGAATTGAATCTAAATATCAAATGAATTAGATGAATGTTAGGTTGCAGAGAAGGAGCTTTAGATGGCCTGAATGTGGCCTGAAATAGACCAGAAACTCTGTCAAATTGGTTTCAGGAGAGTTGACTAACCAGAAACGGGCTAACCCGTGAACCCGCAAGTTTAACCCGTTATGGGAACGGGTTGAAGAAATGACCACCCGTGAAGAATATCGACCCGCGGGTTTTGACCTGTGTTAACCCAAACCTGTGTAACCCGCAACAAGCCAGCCCCGGCCCGCCGGTTTGCCAGCTCTAGATGTGTCATGTCTCATGCTCAGGGCACCCATGTATTGTCATGTCTCATGCTCAGGGCACCCATGTATTGAGTGTAGTTAGTAATGTGTGTGCGTGTGTGTGGCACATGTGCCTGGACTGATGCCCTAATATGTAGAAAACTGTTTCTCTTCGGGAGGGAGGAAAAATAGAAATTGTTTTTGGTTTGTTCTTCCGCCTCACTGAGGTTTTCATTTCCAATCTCTACAGAGTAGATCCTGTAGGATTGAACCCTTATTACTTATTTGTAGTGTAGATCACTACAAGTGGTATCAGATTAGGTCTTTCCTTGGCACACTATGGCTGATAGCACCAGATTCAAGCAATTGGACGATTTCACCAAGAAATTGAGTCTAGAATTGCAGGAATTGCGTGAGGAGGTTCAATCGTTCAAATCTGTTCCAGGGGATATGAAGACGATGAAGACTGATATTGAAAATCAACTGCAACTTTTTCAATCTTCTCTACACCAGAAGTTGCAGCTGTTTCTTAATAGACCAGTCTTTCCACAGGGTACCAATCCAGGAGGTGAAACGAGTCATCTTTGGGGAGAAGAAGAAATACCTGATCCTTCTACTGGAAACAATTTCCATGGCTATCAACCTTTTAATCATCAACAACGAATTGTCCAGACTCATCAGCTAGGTGAAGGTCAGTTTTCCAATTACAGACCTAAGGTCGATTTTCCACGTTTTGATGGTACTAATCCTCGAGCTTGGATCAGAAAATGTTAGGAGTAATTCTTATTGCACCAACTGAATGATGAACAGAAGGTACACATGGCAACCCTGTACTTGGATGGCAAAGCAGATGTGTGGTTCCAAGACTACCAAATAGGTAAGAGTATTTTGTATTGGGAAGATTTTATTCTATATGTTTGTAATAGGTTTCAGGAATTAGGCCATGATAGTGTTGTAGGAGAATTTAACAAATTGGATCAAACCCATACTGTTTTGGATTATCAAGAACGATTTGAAGAGTTAAAAGCCTTGATGTTAGCTAAGAATCCATCTCTTACCGAAGATTATTTCATCCATAGCTTTATCAGTGGACCCAAAGAAGATATTAGAATGGTAGTCCAAATGTTTACCCCTAATACTTTACAACAAGCTATTTTTATGGCTAGAAGACAGAGTGCATCATGGATAAGGCAGCTAAATCTCAGCCAAGGCTCTCTAATGATTCTGAAGTTATGGAGGTAAGACATTAATGCAGTTTCTCACAAACCTACCAATCGACTCCCTTAGTCACAACACCAATTGTTACCAAATTCCCCGCCATAAGCCCTAAGATGCAGCCAGTTAAAAGCTCACCTATCCCAAATGCGTGCAAAGCGAGAGAAAGGGTTGTGCTACAATTGTGATGAACCCTACACCAAAGGCCACAATTGTCTTAAACAGCTATTGTATATGATAGTGACAGATGATGAAGAAAGGATAACTTATGGGGATGGAGGAGAAGCATCTAGTCCAACGATAGTTGAATTGGAGGAAGAAATGGAAATCTGAGTTCATGATTTAGCTGGTAAAATTTCCCATACTACAATCAAGATTATAGGAAAAGTGAAGACTCATGGACTAACTATTCTGGTGGACAGTGGTAGTACCCACAGTTTTCTCGATCCTTCAGTTGCCAAAAGGAGTGGGTGCACTATACTTCCAACTCCAACCTTACAGGTTACAGTGGCAGATGGAAATAAATTGTTGAGTCAAGCTAAATGTCCAGATTTTACTTGGGGAATGCAAGGTCATACATTCTCTCATGATGTGCACCTTCTCGACTTAGGAGGCTGCGATATGGTTCTCGGTGTGGATTGGATGCGAGAACTGGGCCCCATGCTGTTTGATTTCAAGCAACTAACGATTCAATTTCAACACATGGGCAAAGACATTGAATTAGTAGGCCATCGGGATGACGAAGCTCGTATTTCTCTTATGTCAGGCAAAGCATTTCGGAGACTGCTTCGTAGTGGTGAACCAGTTTTGTTTGGTCAGCTGTCCTCTATCTCAGGTACTGATACTTCCAATGACATAGCTGCCCAACTGCCAACCTCACTTCCACCAGAGCGGGCACATGACCATCATATTCCATTGTTACCAAACTCGGCTCCACCAAATCAGAGGCCATACCGTGTGCCTTTTGTACAGAAATCTGTGATTGAGAAACTGGTGCAAGAGATGCTCGTAACCGGGGTCATTCAACCTAGACACAGTGCATTCTCATCTCCAGTGTTATTGGTCAAAAAAAAAGATGGCGATTGGCGCTTTTGTGTCGACTACCGCAAGATCAACTCTATCACTGTAAAAGATAAGTACCCAATCCCCTCTTATTGATGAGTTTCTGGCTGAACTACATGGCTCTACATTTTTCTCTAAGATAGACCTTCGTTCTGGGTACCACCAGATTCGTGTTCACCTAGCTGATGTGCAGAAAACAGCTTTTCGTACACATTATGGCCATTTTGAGTTTAGAGTCATGCCATTTGGGCTGACTAATGCCCCTGCCACTTTTCAATCTCTTATGAACGACATTTTCAAACCTTATCTGCGGAAATTCATACTTGTATACAGATCGATTTAGCATCTCACTGCACACATCTCTGTATTTCCCTAGCTACTCTACAAAAACATTCACTTTTAGCTAAGCTCAGCAAGTGTAATTTTGGTCAGCACCAACTGGAATATCTAGGTCATATAATTAGTAAGGATGGCGTAGCAGCAGACCTTGCAAAAATCGAGTGTATGTTGAATTGGCCTAGACCTACAACCCTCAAAGGATTGCGGTGGGTTTTTAGGGTTAACAGGGTACTACCGTAAATTTGTGAAGCATTATGGCCTCCTTTGTCAACCCCTCACTGCACTATTGAAGAAAAATAGCTTTGTTTGGTCTTCGAAGGCTGAGTTGGCTTTTGAACAGCTGAAGCAGGTGGTAACTACCCCCCCTGTCCTAATTTTACCAGATTTCACTAAAGAATTCAAGATTGAGACGGATGCTAGTGATAGTGGGATAAGTGCAATCCTAATGCAGATGGGCAGACCCATTGCCTTCTACAACAAAGCTGTGGGACTGAGATACAAGGCACTGTGTACATATGAAACAGAGTTGCTCAGTATCGTTATGGCTGTTAACCATTGGCGTTCTTTTCTTATAGGCTCGCATTTCAAGATCTTTATAGACCATCCGAGTATTAAGTACTTTATGGATCAGTATCCATACATTATTCCAACAGAAGTGGCTAACCAAGTTAATTGGTTTTGATTACACCTTATATTACAAGAAGGGCAAGGATAACAGAGTTGCTGACGCTATGTCTCGAGCTTCTTGCTCCTCCATCACCACAGCTCAACCTCAATGGTTGGCGGAGGTTCAAGCCAGTTATGCAGAAGACAACTTAGCTCAAGAACTGATTCCTAAGCTCATTCTTTCTCCACTGAATTCTGATGGGTATACTTATTCGCAAGGAGTCCTCCGGCGCCATGGCATAATATACATTGGTTCAACTGGTGATGCACATCAGAAGGTCCTCGCAGCGACACACTCCTCAGTTATAGGCGGTCACTCTGGAATGCAAGCTTGTTACCAGAGAGCAAAATCTTATTTCCAGTGGGTCGGCATGAAGAAAGATTTAATCAAGTTCATTCAAGAGTGCGATGTCTGTCAACAGAACAAAGTGGAACACACTTCACCAGCAAGGCTCCTTCAGCCATTACCTGTCCCTGACCAAGCTTGGAAGCATTTGAGTATGGACTTCATCACCGGCTTGCCGAAGTCGGAAGGCAGAGAGGTAATTCTGGTCATTGTTGATCTCCTTACTAAGTATAGTCATTTTGCTGCACTAAGTCACCCATACACTGCCCAGTCTGTTGCTCGCGTGTTCATAGACTCTATTCTCAAACTCCATGGAGTTCCATCTACTATAGTTTCTGACAGAGATGCTGTATTTTTGAGTGGATTTTTGCGTGAGCTATTCAAAGCTGTTGGCACCTCTCTGCATCTTAGTACCTCATATCATCCGCAAACTGACGACCATACGGATCGTGTCAATGCTTGCTTAGAGTCCTATTTGCGGTGCATGTGCAGTTATAAATCAGTCAAGTGGGTTTCTTGGCTGTCATTGGCAGAGTGGTGGTTTAACACCTCCTACCACACCAGCCTCCGACTGACACCATTCCAGGCGTTATACGGGTATGATCCACCTCAGTTTGGCTTACATTATTGTTCCACTATTTCCAACTCCACTGTTGAGGACTATCTGCATCAGCGAAAGGTGCTTACAGAGGTATTACAACATAATTTGCTGGAAGCTCAACATCGTATCAAATAACAGGCAGAAAAGAAACGAGTGGAATGGTCCTTCGCAGTGGGAGATTAGGTTTATTTACGTCTGCAACCATACCGGCAAACCTCAGTACAACTGCGTAAAAATCTGAAGCTTTCTGCCAAGTTTTTTGGTCCTTATGAAGTGCTGGAACGTATTGGGTAGCATATAAACTCCAACTACCTCCTACTTCTCGTATTCATCCTTTTTTTTACGTGTCGCAATTAAAGAAGAGAGTGGGTCAAGGTATCATACCAAAGACAACCTTACCTTCGTTGGACAAGCATGGTTTGATGAAGGTTAAACCAGTGGCAGTGTTAGATTATCGTGTGCTTCTCAAGGGTCGACAACAAATACCTCAAGTGCTTGTACAATGGTCTCATGGTGCTGAAGGGGATTATTGTTGGGAAGACACAACTTTTCTCAAGGCTAAGTTCCCTACATTTATCCTTGAGGTCAAGGATAAGCTTTAAGGAAGGGGCATTGTCATGTCTCATGCTCAGGGCACCCATGTATTGTCATGTCTCATGCTCAGAGCACCCATGTATTGAGTGTAGTTAGTAATGTGTGTGCATGTGTGTGGCACATGTGTCCGGACTGATGCCCTAATATGTAGAAAATTGTTTCTCTTCGGGAGGGAAGAAAAATAGAGATTGTTTTTGGTTTGTTCTTCCGCCTCACTGAGGTTTTCATTTCCAATCTCTACAGAGTAGATCCTGTAGGATTGAACCCTGATTACTTATTTGTAGTGTAGATCACTACAAGATGTCTCCTCCCGAGAAAAACCCGATTGGGAATGAACGACCATGATCTGCGCTCTCAACATTTAGATATCTGCAGTGTTAATTGGTCCCACAGTCTCTCTCACTCGGGATATTAAAGGTTAGCATTTCCGAAGATTTATACAATTAAGAGATATTTTGACTTTGGGTCACATAAAAGTGACCAGAGTCGTGTTTGGGTCACCAAAATTTTTCAATTAGAGATTGGGTCACGGACCGTCATTGACCGCCTTGATCATCCATATTAGAATTAAATCTTGCATGTGTCTTTCACGTGTTATTTTTTAACTTTCTAAAGAATTTAATACCCTTCGATAGATCGTGTTTTTTCCCATGATAACCCATTTATTTATTCTTCATTAAGCAAATTCACTCAAGTGAGTATTTTAGAGACTATTCAATGTCCAACAATTTATGCCAAAATGTTCATTCCGTGGCACAATGTCTCATCAGCTAATCTATGAGGTGTATCAAAATTTATTTTATCTTGTGACAAGGATAGAAGTATTTGTAGTGATTCTTTTTAAAGGCTGGAACACATAGGTGACCATATTTAACAACACTGGGAGAAAAATTCCAGAATGAGTCAAACTCAAACTCAGGTTGTTTTACAATTGGTTGTGAAACTTAAACTCATTTTGTAACCTTTTTTTTTCTTTATGGAATTGCTCTGTGGTTTATATATATGGCTCCTCTACCTATAATGTTGTTATATTCTGGGGCTCCTCTACATATCTTTACTATATAAGTTGTCTTACACTTACTTTTCAAAACCGAATATGAACATTCACTGTATATCTTAAGGATTTTCGGATTTGGAAATTCATGTGATTCAAACAAGCCTTGGTCATAACAATATAAATAGTGGATTTTGTATTCTTATAGACTCATCCCTTGAACACACTACTTAATCGTTTATGTACGAAGTCTTTTCATTGATAAAGGGGGGTACTCTTATTAGATGAATCTCTTGTGTGACCTTCTTTTAAAGTCTTCTTAGGATTAAGAAGTTTTTAATAGTACTATTGGTAGGAACTAAATCGTATGGTTATTTTAGTTTTCGATTATTGATTTGATTAACTAGCGGTGAAGGTGAACCTTGATAGATCTAGTTTGTTTATTATGTGGTCCTTCTCTTCTGATATATAAGGCCACTTGAACTAGTTCAAGGAAAAATGATTTCAAATCTTTGATTCAAAATCTGAAGAGAGGACTAGTAATCATGCATTGTTGGCAGACTCCGTTATGTGTGTGATTGATTATTAGTAGGAATCAAGTTGTTTGTGCAGGTATACTTTGATGACTAGAGACTTAAAGATTTTTTTTTGGGTATTCTGATCTTTGTGATACATCTTGTACACTCAAACTCTAGGATGTAACAAGTCATTTATTTCATAAGCGTCAGACTTGTGGATATGATCAGGAAAACTGGTGAGTGGCTTTCCCCCGAGAATTGCTTGACTAGAGCTTGTCTATTGAGATAGACTATGTTTATAATCTTTATCTTCGAATTGATCTTTTTACCAAAGGAATTTATATTGATTAAGCTGAAAATTCTTTATATTCAACTATAACTCTGATTTACCTGAGTTTGACGATACACAATGAGGTGGTTGAAGCAGGTTAGTCCTTTACTGTTTCGGGTTACGATCCAAAGAGTCGAGATTGTAAAAGTATTCACAACGGGTGAAACAACTTGAGATAGTGGCCTCTATCTTGAGATTCACGTGCACATACCAGATTTATTGTAAGCGCAAGGATACTTAAGTAACTGTATAATAAGGGGTAGTTTACTTGGTATCAACTATATGTAGTTGCAGTAGTCAATTTGTATAGCGGCAATTATGAGAGTATATAAAACTGGACCAGGTCTCGGAGTTTTTCGACCTTGCAGTTTTCCTCGTTAGCAAAATCTTGTGTCTCGTATTATTTCTTTACTTTTGCATTATATTAGTTGTGTTTATAATTATAAAGTAAATACAATTTCACGTAAATCAACACTTAGTTTTCATCCCATAAATTATTTTGGATTTGAACTTACGCTATATACCAAGTATACATCTTGTTTAAGTAATATTTTTTAAAAGTTTTTGTTTATATAAGATTATACAAGGTGCGTCTGTCTAGGTCAATCCAAGAATTGTGATATACTTGGTACCCTCGACATTTCATTAAGCTTAGCAATTACGATACTGTTCTGAAATATATTATCAAAAACATGATAACACGTCGTGAAAATCTATACAAAGAGTTCAATGGAACTATTATTGACTAGTTCATGTTTCATTACTGGTGTCCACCATAATTGGGCCGACCGAGCGAAGCGAGGGAGGACCTTTATATGACCACTTTTTTGTAAAATCTAAGTGATCAATTACCACAAAAAGATTGGAAATGGTTAGGGCCGAAAAACCAAAAATGTCCCTCCCTTTTAGTCCAATTACTATATGTATCCTATCTTTCAGGGGTATAATTGGCAACCAAACTTTAATATAATATATCTAAAAATCCGTGCCTTGGAATTTTACAAATTTTATCTCGTTGGAAAGGTTATAAAAAAATCTACGCAACGAGTACAAACAACAATATTAAATTTAAAGTTTTTGCGAAAAATTCGGAGGTATTTATCATTTTAGGCATTATTTTAGAAAATTAAATGTATATCTATTACAGTGTTGCAAGTGACGCACAATGATCACGCGTTACAGAGTTGCAGGCCAAGTTTGTGGTCCGCCGTAATGGTGCAATGCGATTTAGCGCAACGTAAGCCATAATAGCGCAACGCAAGCCATAATAGCGGTATTACGGTATAGATTGGCAAGTGTCAAGAATGACATAAACCCACAGGGCTAATGTAGTGCAAGTGCAGCATTACATTGTAAACACATTTGGCTAAGTGATGAAGCTTATTGGCCGACACAATGAAGTTTCATTGAGGAAAGGCAAGAGATGGCCAAAGTGACAGATGCAACATGCGATGTTGGCATCGATGCATATCCATGGAATTGAGTTGGCCCAAACTCAAGGAGGATGCAAAAGTGAAGAATAGACTAAGGGTTAGTCTATGGCATATATTCAAGGTTGGCCAAAGCTTGAATAATGCAAACAAGTTGGCAATGAAAGAGTTGCATTGCTGTTGTCAAGCTAATTGGCAAAGTGAAGCACATATGACGCATGAGCAACTAGAGTGAGCTTAAGGAGTTGGCTTCGATGTTTGATGCTTGAGAATTGTCCGTGCATGAGTTTAGAATGATAGGCATGCAGGGCCAAGAGGGCTGAGCGTGGGCGCAAGCTAGAATCCAGTATGCCAAAATAAGTGGTGCAATATGGCTTAAGTGACGGTTGCAAGTTAGTTATGAGCTTCACAAGCATGCCAATGATGCGTGATGAAAAGGAGCGGTTATAAAGAAGTTTATAAGCGTGGGAGAAGAGTTCTAACTACTAAGGAACAGGTGTTGAGTGATTGGCGCGAGTTGGAGAAGAACCTGCGCCGATTAGCACAGATTATTGGCGGTTATGAATCGCTTTATGGGACAGGATGGCCGTTTCATGCGTGTGAACGGTTATGCACGGTTTGGCCAAGTAAAGTCTTTGTATAAATAGTCCTAAAGTCGGAAAATTCGGCAGGCTTGCATAGAGAACATATGTGAGAGTGAGGTTTGCATATGTGAGTGAATAGGAGAGTTTTTGTAAGACTAAGACTTGGTTTGAAGGCAAACAAGTCTGTGTAAGTCCCCAAGTGGGCAAGTTTTGTATTTCTTCCCTTTGATGCAATAAAAGAGTTGATTGTGTCATGTTCTAAGTGTTCTTGGTTGACTGATTTGTTGTTGGTAAAGTATGGCAAAGATTGAATGTATTATGGGGTGCATTTGATGAGTTTGGAGAAGTGAAAGAAGGTCAGAAAGACTTCCGTGATTGACTTTGATGTGTTGGTCACGTTTGCATAGGTGCAAACTTATAAGGCTGAAGTGCAATTGGGTGAAGCTATTCACAGAACCACTTGTTCTGCCGGGTTACACTTTCGCAGAAATTTGCAAAGGAATTTTGGAGGTGTGACAATATCCATTATGCAAACCACCACAAAGGATACATAATACTTTATGTAGCAAAACTTTGGTTTATGCATCAACTAATTTTCCGTTGCAATTAATAAAACGATATACTCCCTCCGTTTCAAGAAAAATGATACTTTCATTTAAGGCACAATTCTAGAAAATTGAATGCATAGCCATTATGCAAACCACCACAAATGATGCATAACACATCATGCAACCATATTTTGATTTATAGATCGACTAATTTTCCGTTTCGTAAAAATGATACTTTCACCCGTTTGAGAAAAAGTGATACTTTCACTCCGTTTGAAAAGTGATTTTCGCTCGTTTCGAAAAATGAAACTTTCGTTCTGTCTCAGAAAAAGTATCACTTTTTCCGAAACGGGGCGAAAGTATCACTTTTTCTGAAACGGGACAATCATTGTCGGTATTGCATTCATATAGATAGAAACCAATGCCGACAATTACATTCAAAACTAATTCCGATCCAGTAACAAATTCATGGATTACTTTCATTGTGGAAGTGATAATAGAGACCGCATATCAAATCAATTAATTAAGAAAGGATAAGGACAGACGGAGGTTAAAGCCGTAACCATGAGCAGACATACGTGTTTATTGGCCATTATAATTCCTTTGGAACTAACCACGTTCATTCCCCATTTGATTCCTCATTTAAACCAGAAATCCAGCCCCATATAACCATATGTATCCCCCAATTTGTAAGAGTGTCCCCCAATTGTGGGTTCTAATAAAAACCAGAACTAAAACACAATTCATTCTTTTAAATGAACACCTAACCAATGTTCATTATTATGAACAAAAAAAGAGTTCATTCTTTTAAATGAACACCTAATCAAAACAAACTAAATTAAGACTAAAATAGAGTTCATTCTTACAAATGAATTCATCGTCTTCATCGTCATCTTTAACAGCAGCAACAACAACATAGGAAAAAAAAACCCTTCGTCGTTCATCATCAGCAGCAAAAAAATAAAAATGGAGAGAAGAAAGAAACTAGATCTAAAATTAAAGAAGAGAGAGAAAGTGAATATGGAAATAAAATATTTTTTAATGATTTTTTCTATATATATGGTCCCAAATTAAAGGGTATTTCTGCCACTATAAAAAGAAAATTACATCATCCATGACGTCATCCCGCGTGAGTATTGTCCACCCTAGGACCAGACAAACAGTTGACTGGGTAAACTGGACCGAACTAACTCTAATACTCCCTCTGTTTCTGAAAGACCGTCCTCTATTCCTTTTTCGTCAGTTTCAAAATTGTGTCCAGCTTCTGTTTATAGTCATACTTTTTCAATGAACTCTCTAATATACCCTTGAATTCTTTATAATCATAAATCCATTTTTAACGTGACCCAATCTAATATACCCTTGAATTCTCTAGTATAATTGAGGAAACAAATATATCATTCATTCCTTTTAAGAAAATATACATTTAACTCTAAAAATTAAATTCCCTATAAAGTTTATACTTCATAAATTCGATATCTTTAAAATTTTCATTTTATATTTCGTAGTTATAATTCTCACAAAAATTTTGGACAATCTTTATTGCTAACATTTTTATTAAAATAAAACTGGTAAGTAACTAAGGGTAGTCAAGTAAAATAGTATGGTCTCCTTAATATTTTGAGAAAGTCAAGGCGGACTGTCTTTGTGAAACGGAGGGAGTATATTATTATTAAGACTAATTGGTATTTCCTATAAACATAATTCCACCACATCCCTGAACCCATAAATCCTACCTTTAAAATTCCACATCCAAGCCCACCATAAATGTCTTTACTTGACTTGGGAACCATTTTTTGGGGACCATGGTTTTTTTGAGGGGACCATGGTTTCAATTTTAGGAGGACATTTAGAAGTAAAGTGAAGCCACCCCTTATCCACATATTTTAGTATTTTAGTTAATGACCAAATGCCCTTATATTATTTTAATTTTTTTTTTGTAAAAATAAAAAATAATTTTGAAATTTTTTTTCAAAATTTTAAATTTTTGTTCTTTTTTTTTTTTTTAAAAAAAAAAAAATTAGCTTTGGTTCGTCAAGTAAAAATTTGCAAGTATTTTTCTCGCACCCTTTAGCGATATGTAAATTCAGAGGTATTTTCCCACAAACCCATTGCTTTTAATTTGTTTTTGATTGAGAAAATCGATTAGAAATCATCAAATTAGGTTCGAAATGTTAGTTACATAGTATTGTTCGGTTAGGAGTAGTTTTAAAAAAACCCTAGTTTTCTAACCGAACTCCCTGAAACATAAAACACCAAGAATACGTCGGTTATAACGAAAATTTTTCTTGCAAACCGAACTCATAGTTCGGTACGTTCGCAAAAGTTTTCGAAATTTTGTACTTAACCGAACTTTAAGTTCGGTCCGTTCGCAATTTTTTAGAAATTTTTTACTTAACTGAACTCCTATCTGAAAATACACTGAACAGGGTTCGGTTATATTCATAAAAATCTTTGCAAACCGAACTTTCAGTTCGACGCGTTCGCAAAAGTTTTAGAAATATTTTACCTAACCGAACTCCTATCTAAAAAAACTTTTATATATTTTCTCTTAGCCAAACTTCAAGTCCGACTAGATTTATTATTTTTCCCTTAGCCGAACCACATACAAAACAATACAATTTTTTTTTCCAAGTTGTGTATCAACTAATCAAGAGATTGTGATCTGCTCATTATTAATACTCTTTCTTTTGATTTAGCTCATCAAAAAAAAAATTGTTCAATCAGTTCATGTACCGATTGGATATTCCAAATCCTTCCATTGAAATGTAATTAAAGATGATACAAAAGATGAGACTGATTTGTAGATCTTTGACCTCTACGACACACTGAATCCATTGGCGACCATGTTTCTTCTGGCGACCGAACTGGCGACTGAAAACCAGTCTCCTTCGTCGGAATCACCATGGTTTCTTCACCAGATTTTTTCCCTTTTTCTCTTCTCGTTGTTTTTCATTTGATTTTCTTCTTTCTGTTTTTCAAAACCCCTTTTACTTTGTTTTGCTTTAGTCCGTGTTTTCCTGTTTTAGGGCACAGGTTTTTTTTAGGTTTTATGTACAACTTCCATGTCGAGGACAACTACGGATTCATTCACTCGCAGTCAGCTGCCATCTACTTCCCAGGTGCGGCTGAGTACGCCTCCCACTTCTGAAGAAACTGCGCCTGTTGATGGTCATTATCACTGTCCTTTCAAACACTTTGATAGTTGCTTGGATGGTGTTAACGGTAGAGGGTATGTCAAAGGTTCTCTTTTGAAACATCTGCAATAAAAGCACCTCTACTCCGACGACAACATGACCATTTGCAGGGATTTGATTTCTAATAACTTACACATTTACCTTGCTTGGGAGAGGGTTCTCTGTCATTTGCGTATGTGGTTGTGTGGTAGCTGTATGCATCTTCATGCTTGGAGATCGTCGTGTAAAGGGCAAGGGAGTACTGTACATGCTGTTATTGCGGGTCCTGGCACAGCTGCAGACTTTCTCATCCACGGTTTTGTTAAACCAGTTGATGTGGGAGATGTTGAGAGCATTTCAAGGTAAGAATTAGCTGGTGACAATGTTTGCGATACTATTGCAGGGGAGCCTGTGGGTTTCCTTTCTACAAATTTGCTCAATGCTGTGTTCCAACGGCAATTCACTACTATAACATGCATCCCTCATAAATGCAGACTCAGTTTCTCAAGAACTTTGAAGGTATGTCTTGATAAAGTTCTCATTAATCCAACCAATTTGACTGCATGGTTGCAGCTTATCCTTCTTCCCATCTGCACTCTGTCCTTATACAAACCAAAAAGTTCGGCTGAAACACGTTCTGGCAATTGAAAACGACTGCAAGTTGCATCCATTAATGAAGCTTTAGCGACCTGGAAAGAGCCCAATGGCTGTTTTGTTTTGGTGAATAGATTGTTGCAGCTGCCTATTCGCAATGGGATTAAGAAAGAAGATAAGAAGAAACAGGGATTATCTAATCTGATCGCCTGCCAGAAGAAACTGAGCTGTGGGAATTTTACTGCGGTAATAAGAGTACTCTCTTCAAATGGAGTTACTTCCTGTAATGAAAACACACACGCTGAATTGCTGGAAAAACACCCAGATACGCCTCCACCTTCATTCCCTTGTGAGGCTGTCGCGGTCGACTCAATTGTTGTTGATTCTCGGGAAGTTCATGGGGCTATCAAGAGCTTCCCAAAAGGCACATCGTGTGGCCGGGATGGGTTACCTGCACAACATTTGGTCGATGTGTTGAGTGGGGCAGCAGCGACAGTGGCGGATGATCTACTTTCCTCAATTACAGGAGTTGTCAACCTTTGGTTGGCATGCAAGTGCCCCAATGGTTTGGGAGAGTTCATAGCTAGTGCGCCCTTAATGCCGTTACTTAAACCCGGTGGTGGAATTAGGCCCATTGCGGTCGGTATAGTTTAGCGTAGATTGGTCTCTAAGGTGGCTACTTTCTCCGTTAGAAAGGAAATGACATCGTATTTAGGTGATTACCAATTCGGTGTTGGGGTGCCAGCTGGGGGTGAGAGTATTTTATATGCTGTAAATGGCCTACTAGAGCTGAAAGGTCACTCGAACAAGATGTCAATGTTGCTTATTGACTTTTCTAACGCGTTCAATATGGTGAGCAGATCTCAGCTCATCAAGGAGGTTCGACTTCATTGTCCAGGTATTTCTCGCTGGGTAGAATTTTGTTATATGCGGCCTGCCAGACTTTACTATGACCAATTTGTTTTGTCTTTTGCTCTCGGTGTCCAACAAGGTGATCCTCTCGGTCCCTTATTGTTTGCTTTGACACTTCATCCCTTGGTAAAGTCTATTGCTTCCCGCTGCAAGCTTGACTTGCACGCCTGGTATTTGGATGATGGTACAATTATTGGTGATACACTTGAGATATCCAAGTCTTTGAGCATAATAGAAACTGAAGGGCCAAGTAGGGGTTTACATCTCAATATAAAGAAAACAGAGGTTTTTTGGCCTTTTGTCGATCCGAGAAGTATTGCTAATGGTGTATTCCCTTATGATATTGGTAGACCCACTTTTGGGGGGGGACCTGTGAGTTTGGATTCGAATTTTATTAGTGATATGATGTTGAGTAGGGTGAACAAGACCATTCAACTTATGTTTGCTATCAAAAAGCTCAAGGATCTTCAGAGTGAGATGCTATTACTTCGCAATTACACCGGTGTGTCCAGATTATATTTTGCAATGCGTACTACCAATCCTGCAGCCCTACAGCAGGACACTGAGCTTTTTGATGACCATTTGTTCAAGTACTTGAGACTATTAGTCACTTGTGATGGCGCGGGTTTTGGACCTTTACAACAGAGATTAGCTACTTTGCCTATGAAGGATGGTGGCCTTGGTATCTATACCATGACAGATACTCGTACTTACTGTTATCTTGCTTCTAAGAGTCAGACGGCTTCGGTACAAAAGATGATCCTTGGTGACCTATTCTCAACAATCAAAGGTTCCGCTTATCAGTTGGCTCTTCAGAACTTTATCCAGGTATGTGGATTGCCTTCTACTTTTTGTGTCAATGCTACTTCCCCCCTTATATGCACTCCCTGGAAGTTACGTATTTTGATGCAATCAAGAAGCAAATCCCCAACTAATTTTCTATGTCCGCAAGAGATTCCATTTTGTGGCAGTGTAACCAAGTTAAACATGCACATGACTATTTATTTATCGTGCCGATTAGTGGGCTTAACCAATGCCTCGCGCCAAGACAGTTCAGAGTTGTTCTTTGTTATCTTTGGGGTAACAGATCTAGAAGGGGGACCATGTGACAGTTCAGAGCTGTTCTTTGTTAACCAATCAAGAAGCATCCCATTGTTTGTTGAGAATGGTTTGTGCTCCAGTTGTAACAGATCTATGGATATCTTTCGGGACCATGTGCTTCATTGTGCTAAAGATGTTGGAATTAAGTTTCGACATGATCTTATACGTGATATAATCGCTGATATTTGTTACAAGGCTGGTGTGCATGTGTTTAAGGAGTTTTCTCTGGGTTTTCTGTCTGATAATGGTAAGGATTTACGTCCTGCTGACATTCTTGTTCCAAACTGGGAAAGTGGGAAAGATGTCTGTATGGATGTCACGGGTGTCTCGCCGTTCACCGATGAAGGAATTCGTTCCTTCATTCCAGGAAAAGCTATTTCGAGTTCTGTTTCGCGTAAACACACTAAATACTTGGACAAATATGTTTCACATGGCTATGGTCTGGCTGTTTTATCCTTCTCTACTTTGGGAGAACTCGGCGAAGATACTTTGTGTTTTTTTAAGCGTTTGAAAAATTGTCTAGTTAGTAATGATGCTAGTAGTGGTTCTGGTAGTTTTATTTTTCATAGACTATGTGTTGCTATTCAAAAAGGTGTTAGAGCCCAGCTTGTTGATAGACTACCCACCAAGGCTTTTGTATGATTCTCTTTTTAAAAAAAAAAACAAACTAATAAATTAACAAAAACAAATACAAAATTTAAAAAATATATTTAAAAAATTTGAAAAAAAATTAAAGAAAAAATAATAATTAATTAAATGTTTATTTAATTAATAAAAGGATAACTTAGTCATCTCCACCTTTTAGGTCACCTCTTATAATCATAAGGAAGGTGGCTTAATCAAATCATGTCCCAAAAAATTGTTCTTTTTTTCAAAGCAGCTGTCCTAGATTACGAAATGGGCCAGCCCACCCCTATTAGACGGATATGCCGAATAATACGTTGATGAGTGAGTGATGTTATCCCTTGTCAACTTGGCGAACTAAAGTCGGTTAACGGGTATAGGAATGCATTCGGGTATATGACATGGATTGGCTGGCTTTGGCTATAAACATCCGGACCGGATAAACACAAAAATCAGAGCAAAGCATTCTCTTTCCGGAGATCTCTGCTACTAATGGCGGGAACTTTCCACACCTTAAATCTCAAACCCCAAATTTCTCATCGAATCTTATTCAAACCACCACTATCATCATCATCATCATCTTCATCTAATCCTATCAAATTCTCCCCTAAAAATTTCTTCATTTCTTGCCCTAATTCACATCCACTTCGGTTGTATCGATCGATTTCTTCACATACTGTTGTCAAAGTCAGTCAAAGCTCCAATCAGGTAAATGATAATGGAAATCGACATGATAGGAGGATATCATCGAAGACAGTTTCGTGGGAAAAATCTTTGTTGGATTTTGCTGGAACTAATTTCCTTCCATTAGGTAATGTTGTTCAAATCATTAGCTTAGATTCAGAATTGGAATCAATTGGATAGTGATTAATTTTCTGTTCTGGTTTTTTGTGTAATTTTATAGCTCTTGTGAGTGGAGTAGCTTTAGGGCTTGTAGGATCAGAATATCGCGACAACAACACTTCGCGAAGGCAATGGATAACTACATTGCGAGTGAGTCGCAGAGGGTTAAATATGAATGACGCATTGGATGACGATAGGAAGATATGAAATCTGGCGAAAGTTAAGAAGTGTCGCGAGTATGAATACTTGTACGCTCGCGACACTTCGCGAGACATTCCCGAAAATAAAGGACAGCTTAGCTGTCAATCACTATGTATTACCCTATATAAAGGGATGAGTGAATCTGTTGTGGGAGAGTTCTTTTTGGATTGAAAAGCAAGTCATTAGGAGAGAGAAACGGAGAGAATGTTTGTAAGTTCTTAAGTGTAATTCCATTTTTCTGTGTAAACATTTCAAGAAAATTATTAATAAACATTCATAATTGTTCATCTATTATCTTTTGAATGGATTAGTTAAACAAAATATAGTGAGGGGTGTATTGTGAGATTTCCTGCAACTACAGGGCTTGTTAATCCTACTCTTGGTTGTCTTGCACATCAATATTCAGTATCCAAGTTCAGCACATTTGGGATTTTTCTTATATCGGGTAATTAATACTTACTTCGTTGGTTGATTATATCCTTAATTTTTTGTTGGATTTTTTTTTTTATTATTAGTTTTATTTTTCATAGAATACCTTCTTATTTTGTGATGTATTAGGGCTGTTGTTGCGGAGTGAGGAAATTGGAGCTGCCACTGAAGCGTGGCCTGCAGGATTGTTTGGGCTAGTATGATCTCGAATTCTTGAATCACCTTATGTATGTTGTATGTTCTTTCGATTTGAGTTTGTATTTTACTCCGTATGTTGTTTAAACCGATTATAGAATTCTTGTTGGCATATAGATGACATGTAGCAGCAAACTTTTACAGCGAGAATGGACCTTTTTGTTTGACATGATAAATTGTTGCTGTGTCCTACTATTTCTTTATAGCTTTGTAAGCGTTTCTATTTTGTTGTTGCAGGTTTCTATTCTACTTTTGACGCCCTTCTTCTCAAAGGTTATCTTACAACTTCAGCTGGTACCACAAGAATTTGTAACAGGCAAGCTTGCTGAACATTATTAGATTGGAGCTGGCGGTTAAAGAAAGATATTCTTGTTAGTCTACTAATACTGGAATATTTGTCAAAGTCTTGCAGGGCTAGCTGTTTTCTCTTGCATGCCAACAACATTGTCAAGTGGTGTGGCATTGACACAGGTACGACGGCTCAATGTTCTGTGATGTAAGATATTGACTTGGTGCATTTAGTATTGAAGTTAACAAAGGGGTCATGAATATTCACAGCTTGCTGGTGGGAATACCGCTCTGGCTCTTGCAATTACAGTGATATCTAATCTGATTGGCATTTTAACTGTAAGTATCTCGAACTAGTAGTGGTATTATGTATTTATGATCAATTCGGTTTGTTCTATGAGAATTTCAGGATTTTCTTTTTGCTGCGGATGTAGTGTCACTAAAATTGTTTGCTGGTGTTCATTTTATAGGGTCCGTTATCTATCTCGAAGTTTATGTTGGAAATGATTTTGGTGTTAATGGCTAACTGGGTATTTATGATGATTGGGAAATGGGTATTGGAATGACTAAACAGGCTCACAATCACTCAACTGGTGTTTATACAAAATTGAATTGTATTACACTCAACAACTTTGTTTGTACAGGACCTTAACTTTCTTACATTTGGGTACTCGCTCAATTACAACTTCACTTGCTTGCACTACCTCCCTATTTATAGGGTGATACAACCGACCTAGGAATTCTCTAGATTTTCCTAGAGAAATACCTTTCCAAGCGACTACAACAAGTCCGAGATATTTCTAGATAGCTTAGACTCTAAGCTTTTGTACATTCGTGAATATTCTAGTAAGCTTGGGCCTTAATAGCCTTGAAGACTCTAGATGGGCTAGAGTACTTTGGACTAGTCTATAATTGACTAGCTCGGTCTACATAATTCTAGATAATTCTTGATTAATCCAAATCAAGTTTAATCTTCCAATACGCCCCCTTAAACTTGATTTTGCTGTCATTCCACGTTGGACTTCCGCGTCCACAAAATCCTTGTACATCGGTGCTTCTGTAAGCGTCTTTATGATTTAGTCGTTGACCGTAGCCTTTTGGTACCCAACTCATCTTCGGTTTATCTCCTTTTCTTCTGCTATTTTTCTTGCCATCATAGTCTTCCTTGACTCCAAGCTCCGTGGTGTTACTTCTTGTCACATTTCTCCATTTTTTATTTTTCACGATTTTTCTAGCCGGTTTACAACTTGCGGAGTGGCAAAATAATGATACTCGATCTTCGTAGATCTCATTTAGACTTCTTGTTCGCAATGGCCTCTCACTCGAGCTTCCTTCTGACGACGATGGTTCAATAGGTTCTAATCTTGGAGGCGATTGTGGTGGTGAAACATTTTGCACAACTCAGTTTCAGCGGCACTTGTTGTTCCTCTTCTTCCAAAATCGGAAGAAAATCATACTCCTTTTCTTGAACATCAAAGTCCTGCACACCTTCTTCGTCGAACTCCACATCTCTCGCTTGTAACGACCTTTTTATTGATTGGATCATACAACTTGTATCCCTTGGATCGAGCATCATAACCGATAAATATACACTTCGCACTTCTGTCACGAGCATATGCAATGCTTCCAAATACTCGTAAATGCGCAACGCCGGGTTGAACTCCACTCCACGCTTCTTGAGGAGTCATATTCCACACGCTTTTTGTGGGACAACGGTTTATCAGTAAACCGCACAATCAATCGCTTCGCCAAAACTCCTCGGGCACTCTCTTTGTCTTTAACATACTCCGGGCCATGTTGAGAATTGTCCTGTTTCTCCTTTCGGCAACTCCATTTTGTTGAGGTGTATATGGAACCGTAAGAGGCCGACGGATTCCATTGTCTTCACAGTAAGACTCGAACTCCCTCGAAGTAAATTCTCCTCCTCCGTCCGATCTCATAGCCTTTCATAGCCACTTTCTTTCTCCACAAGGGATTTAAATTTCTTGAAATTAGAGAAAACCTCTGATTTTTGTTTCAAGAAATAAACCCATGTCTTTCAACTAAAGTCGTCGACAAATATGAGGAAATAGTTATTTCCACCATACGAGGTTGGTTTTATTGGTCCACAAACATCCAGGTGAACCAACTGCAGCGGTCTTGTAGCTCTTGAGAATGTTTCCTTAGGAAAACTTTTTCTGAAATGTTTCCCAAGTAAACATCCTTCACACAACTGATCCGGGTGGTATATTCTTGGCAAACCTCTAACCATATTTTGTTTGGACAATAACTTTAATCCTCCAAAATTGAGATGTCCATACCTAAGATGCCAAAGCCATGAAGGGTCTTTCACACAAGCAGTCAGACATCTTGCGACGTCATTTTGAATGTTCAGATAGAACATCCTATTTCCCGTCATTGGCACTTTGGCAATTAGTTTCCCTCTCTTATCTCTTATGAAAAGACTAAGGTTTTCCATATTCATCCTATAGCCTTTTTCTAAGAGTTGTCCCAAACTTAATATATTCATTTTTACGTTAGGGACATAATAAACATCAGAAATAAACTCATGATTTCCATTTTTTAACCGAATCAAGATTTTGCCAAGACCACTCACCGGAGTTTTCGCTCCATTTCCGAACGTCACGTTGCCGGAAACTGATTCATCAAGCTCCACGAACTTCTCCTTCGTGCCGCACATATGGTTGCTTGCTCCAGTATCAAGCACCCATGTATGATTTTCATCATGGTCACCTCCTTTGCACGCCACCAACAAGGTCTGGTCTTCATGATTTTCTTTACTAGCGTAGTTTGCTCTCTCCTCGACATTATTTGTAGAAGATCGACATTCCGAAGCATAATGACCACGCTTATGACAATTATAGCACTCAACTTGAGATTTGTCATACCTTGGCCTATTATTGTTGTGCCATGAATTGTTTCCTCTGCCACGACCTCTTGTGAAGCTTGACCTCTGGCCCCTTTGATCATCGTTATTCTGCTTGCCTCTTCCTCTTCCTCCGTCGTAGCCGCGTCCTCTTCCTCTAGCATTACTACTAGAGCTCTCTCCTTTGTCTTTCAAAGTGAGCTTCGCTTGTAGAACTTGTTCTACTGCTCCCTCTTTGCTTCTCTTCCTCATCCTTTCTTCATGGGCTTGTAACGATCCCATGAGCTCATCCACGGTCATGGTTTCGACGTCTTTGGACTCCTCAATTGCAACGACGATATAGTCGAATTTTGGAACGAGTGACCGCAATATTTTTTCGATCACACGACTATCACTCATGACCTCACCATTTCTTCTTAGTTGATTGACGACAACTAAAACTCTTGAAAAATAATCCGAGATTAATTCGGACTCTTTCATGGAGAGAGATTCGAACTCACCTCTTAGAGTTTGCAATCGCACCTTCTTTACTTTATCAACTCCCTTGAAGGAATTTTGCAAAATCTCCCACGCTTGCTTTGCATTAGCGGCTCTTGATATCTTCTCAAACGACGACTCGTCCATGCCTTGATAAATAAGGAAAAGAGCTCTTTTATCTCTCTTTCTTGATATACGTAGCATATCTTTTTCATTTTGCGGTAGCGCCGCTTCATTCTCTGGTACGACATAACCTCTTTTTACTATCTCCCATGCATCTTGCGAGCCTAATAACGCCTTCATTTGGATGCTCCAATTTTCATAGTTATCTTTGGTGAGTTTAGGGATTTGAGAGGGAAACATTTCGGTAGCCATTATGATCTATGGCTCTGATACCACTTTGTTGGAAATGATTTTGGTGTTAATGGCTAACTGGGTATTTATGATGATTGGGAAATGGGTATTGGAATGACTAAACAGGCTCACAATCACTCAACTGGTGTTTATACAAAATTGAATTGTATTACACTCAACAACTTTCTTTGTACAGGACCTTAACTTTCTTACATTTGGGTACTCGCTCAATTACAACTTCACTTGCTTGCACTACCTCCCTATTTATAGGGTGATACAACCGACCTAGGAATTCTCTAGATTTTTCTAGAGAAATACGTTTCCAAGCGACTACAACAAGTCCGAGATATTTCTAGATAGCTTAGACTCTAAACTTTTGTACATTCGTGAATATTCTAGTAAGCTTGGGCCTTAATAGCCTTGAAGACTCTAGATGGGCTAGAGTACTTTGGACTAGTCTATAATTGACTAGCTCGGTCTACATAATTCTAGATAATTCTTGATTAATCCAAATCAAGTTTAATCTTCCAATAGTTTATAGCTGATGGAGTTGGCGTATCTGTACCAACTAAGCAACTGTTTAAAAGCCTTGTTGTCCCTCTAGTGTTGGGAAAGGTAATAGCTCTTTTTGGTTAGTAAAAGCAAAGCATATCAATTTTGTTCTTGTATTTGACATACTCATATTAACTTTCATGATGTTGTTGTTGGAAGCCTGATAAATTATTTACTTTTACAGGTTTCTCGAGATTGTTTCAAGGGTGAGTACGTCTTTCCGTTGCACCTTTCTTTGTTTTTAAAAATTTGATGAGAGATATTTAGCATCCTTTGTTAAAGGCATACCACGTACGCAATGTGTAGCGACTTACAGAAGGGTTTTCTCTTTTTATACTTGGCTTGCTTGTTCTTTGCTTTGTATAGGAGTGTCAGAATTCGTTGATCAAAACCGCAAGAAGTTATCCATGCTTAGTGCAATCTTACTTAGTCTTGTAAGTTAATCTGGACATATTTATTGTATTCCTTATTGAGATTTTCATTAGCTGAATATGACTTAATGGATATATGTAACTAGCAAATATTTTTGAAATTCAAGTGTTAGGGATTTGGTTTCTTGTGCATGATCAGCTCAAATTTGAAGGGTTCGGTACTAATGTCAGTGGATGAGCTGATATTTTTTTCCCCTGGCATATATTCTTGATTCGGTTTGATCAGTATTTGACGTTTTGAATTCCATGGATCAATCTGCAACCTTATGCTGATAATTATATGGCTAAGTTCACCTCAGTATCCACTAGCCACTAATAACAGCTCTTCATTTGCTGGAAATTTGATATGTTGGAAGTTCAGTCGATTTTATGTAAACGCTTGCTCTACTCGGATATACTCAAGATGAGCAGAAGTAGTTTTTTGTATTTATTCAGCCCTAAAATATGATGTGATGGGTTTCTTAGCCCCTGCATCATGATGTGAGGAGATTATATGTTGTTTTCTCGTTTATGGCTCTTCGTTACAAGTCTTCTTGATCGGTGATTATCCAGGTTCCATGGATGCAAGTGAGTAGATCAAGATCACTGTTGCTGATGGTCAAGCCAACAATGTTTCTTATAGCTATTGGACTCGGAATGTAAATCAAATGTCAATCATTCTTCATTACTAGCTTTCATGTTGATGGTGTTATTTATTTTTCATATAGTAGTATGAGCTATTTTTGATTGAGTTCTATCAACTTGTATTTGGGCAGAACATTCTTGTTTACGCATTCAATGTCTAATTATTTTCTTAATAACTGACAATGTGACTCAATTCATCTATTGCAGGGTTTCACATCTCATTCTACTAGCATTTAATACAGTCGCAGTTCAGAGCCTATTAGTTGCTACTGGTGGTAAAGATTCTATTTTCTCAGAGAAAGGGAACACTCGTGCGCTCATAATCGTTGCTAGCCAGGTAAGGTCTATAAAGCTGTAGTCTATAAGCAAAATATTAATGCTGACTGAATCTAGAAAGGGCATCAGTCTAATTTGCCATCTATGTCAATTCTCTTGTGTATACTAAATAATCAGGTTATCAAAATTGGGTGTACTTAATGAAACTATAATGTGTTGGGTAGTAGATTGGCGATCTTTTATTTTATTTTTTGTTATAGTAGATCAGTGATTTCGCTTGTTGATGCGTGTCGTAGGTGCAATCAAATTAATTAATACTTTACTACCTAATTAACAAGTAATATAGGGCAGTCAAGGTCGATCCCACGAGGAGCACGAGATTCTAGTTGTAAAAATTGTCACGAAAGGGGGTGTAAAAAGCAAAAGAAAATAAACAAAACAATTAAAAGGTAAAGTTGAAAGCAATAAGAGAGACAAGATCAAGGAATCCTTCTTCGTTTCGAAACAATGATTAAAGTTATGTTCTTTTCTACTTGTTATTAGTCACAGATTATCACCAACCGTAGGATAGCAGGTCCGCTTAGCTAGCCCCAAAATCCCTAATTTCACTGAGTAACAGGTCCGCTTAGTTATCAGATTCTATTCAAAAGAACCACCTTGAGGTCCGCTTACAAGATGTAATTCCTGCTCATGCATTAAGATTTATGAATTTAGGTTTAGTACTAGTAGTTAAACTCGGTTAAGCTTGGTCCACTTTCTAGCGTTGTTTCTACACACAATTGCTCCACGGAATCCCTCCGAAGGTCTCGTGTTTGCTACTTATGTAAAGAGTCAAGAAACGATTACTTATCTCCTAACTTTCACTAGCTTTAGATCAAATTAACAAATCAATTTAGTTGGCCACCTAAACAATCTATCAATCAATCATGAATGTCTTTAAGATCACTCCTATTAGTAAAAACAAACGATAATCGTGTGAAAAACTTCAAGATAGAATTGAAACAAAAACTCAAATCATATGTTTAAAAACTAGGAATTCATCCTCAATCAATAAAATTAACTACTCATGTTAAAAAGTTCACACAAAGAATAAGAAAAGAAAAGAATTGTGTGTATAGAGATGTGTGTAGAAGTTGTAGAAAACTTCTCTATTTATAGGCTTCAATATTCTCCAATTCTTCCAAGGATTAGAATCCTTTTCCTTTTGCAATTCAATTTCCAAATCAAGCTTTTCTCAACTCTTCCACCTTCTCTTTCCAAATTTGAGTCCAATTCTCCATCCAATTCCTAGCCCAAGTCTTCACACCCATGAGAGAGGTCCATAGAAAATTGGAATTTTGCTCACGGAAAAGCGGGATTATGGCCTTAATTTGGCCTAATTGTCGCCACGGCCGCCTGAAAATTTTGTCGTCGAGAGTATATTCGACTTTAATATTCCGTCCGGCTCCTCCGTTAGGACTAACGGTCAAAGGGTCAACTGTCACCAACAGATTAGTCAAAGAGTCAAAGGGGAAGGAGAGTCACCCGGTCAACCGGTTCAACTCAACCGAGTCAAGGTGGGTCATTTGAGTCGGGTTCGAGTCGACGAACGAGTTAGATGGCGAGTCGACCCAATTTGAGCCGAGTGACCTTGGCCTGAGCCATTTGCACCGATGAGAGCTCATTTGCACAATCATTCTCGCAACCAAACATGATGGCTATACCCCGTAACTTGCACACTTAACCTCGCCAAACCCGCACCTTACCAAAGAGCAACATTTGCAATCTTCACCCAACTTTCTACCACCGCAACACTCCATTTCCCCGCAATACTCAACCGCCACCTCGAATCCCATCCGTAGCTCCATGAACTCATTCCTTGCATTCCCACCGCACCTCCAACTCGCAATTCCACCCATGACAACTCCAATTCACATTACTACCATCACTTGTCATTCCCCGTTATTTGTGGCAACACATCACTTCCACTTAACTACTCTCCTCAAAGCAAGCCACTACCAAGCCATTCAAATCCTAGCATACATCTATTTGCACAATTCCATCATTCCTCGTACCAAGTCTTAAATAGCCTATTTCCTTATCATTGCACCCGCATCGCTGAACCAACAAATGCTAATTCAACCAAGATACCCATTCCATCCGCCATAATCCTTCCAACCTCGCAATCATCCATCTCGTGGCACCACTTTCATTCATCTCAACCTTACCAAAGACCACCAAGTCGGCTCCCATAGCTCAAGCCATACATCCATCACTTCACACGTAACCCTTTACATCTTGTAGTTTCATTCTTCATTGCATTTCGTGTTCACAATCCACCACCGTAAACCCAACAAAGATCGCAAAGACAACTGCCATCTCCAAGACACATCACAAGACATTGCATTCATTCCCTCGCTGCACAATCCTAACATACATCTAACAATTCATTCTTGCAATTTATCAAGGTAACCACTCCAATTAGCCACAAATGACCCATTCTCAACCTCAACAAGAAAGAATGAAGTCTCATTTCAATCCAAAGACCCATCTCAATTTCATGATTTGAATCAACCCTTTCCTGTGTTCTTGCTACGGCTACTAAATCCAATTATACCCATCTCTCAACATCGATTTCTTCTCATAAATATCATCTTCAGCTCATGGCCATCTTCGATTTAATCTCTCGGCCTCAGAGTGCAGCTTCATCTCCATTTCACCGATTCAATCTCACAGATACCCTTCTCATACTCAGATTCCAGTCAGCAACAACGTCTCAATATCGAACCCTAATTAATCACCAACAATTACAGCTTCCTCCCAAGTCTCTGAGCTCCTCTTTAAATCGAAACCCTGTTCAATCTTCTCTCAATTTTCTTCCATTCTCTGGATTTCGATCTAGGCCGCAAGAATCGATCCCATGAATTTCTCACTCGTCTGCTTGCATCTTAGGTCGATTCTCACTTCCATCTCTCGGTTTAACTAAGAAAGAAATTATCGCTGAGAATGGTCGTTTCTTTCCCTCTTTCGGGTATAGAAATGATTGAATGATTAATGAGTGCGAGAAGGAAATCGATTAGGGTTGTAATGAAAGCTGGGTTTGGATCCGGGTTAGGGTATGGGTCAGAGTTCAGGGTATGGGTGGATTCAAACACCCATCAAGTACACCCCAAGTGCTATTCTTACTCACTTCTTTTGGATAAGGGACACCTCTTTGACCTCCCCTTAACTGTTATTGTCCTTCCTTCATTAATTTGAGTCACCCCTTAACCTTGGCTGGGCTCCACATAGTCTTCGCCCTTGATAAAATGACAAGTTTGCCCTTTTTGTTCAAATAAAGTAACTTCTTCTTCTTTTCCTCCGTGTGACTCCAAAGTAGCTACAAAACTCAAAACAAGCGTAAAATACATAATTTACAAGAAAAATAGCAAAGAAAGCATAAACTACTAGATAGTAAATTAGGTGTATTCTACACCTATCAAATTCCCCACACTTAGACTTTGCTAGTCCTCGAGCAAATCAAACTAAAAACTCACAACTTCAAAGCGTTCAAGCGTCACAAGCATCCAAAGAGCTATGAGGACATAGAGTTTCGCATTCTAGTAATAAGAAGTTAGAAATACTAAAGAACATATTCTCGTTCTTAAATGTTGAGTGAGAAATAACCACACCATAATGAGAGAACGCGTGTTTGAGAAACGATCAATAAGCATTTCGCCTCGACTTCTGCCTCACCAAAAAGGATTTTATGATAATTGCACTCAAAAAGACGGCTTTTTTATAGTTCTCACATGTGTGCAGTAGGAATGAAGAGAAATTCTCGCGACACGTTGAATGGTGGGAAGGACAACTTCCGAAATATTTTTAAAACCCACATCTTTTAATATTTTGAAAAACCATTTTTCCGACGATCTCTAAGAAAGGAAATCAACCATTATTATCGAGGATGAGATTACTTACTTACCTTCACATCCGATCGCCAATTATGATAACACCACTCTCACGGCATCCAATAGAAACGTCTTCCGCTCCTTATCTTTAACTTCATGGTCTTCGGTTTCAACTATTGATGATAAACCCTTGAATTTCATAAATCCTTAACAATTCTTAACTCTTTTACCTTAAAAATCCATGTCGCTTGAAACTACCTTATAAATTTTCCTTCCCCACGGCTTATTAACAACAAATATTTCTCTTGTTTTTCTCTTTTTTTTTTCTTTTTTTCATTTTTTTTTTTTTTTTTTTTTTTTTTTTTTTTTTTGAAACAAGAGAAATTAAATACAAAATAAACCATAGCCATGGAAGAAGTATTTTACCGCTTGCTTCTTCACAACTTGTATCGTCTTGAAATCATAAACTTTCAAAAATTCTCACCTTTTAATTTTCTTCGCTTTCATGAATAAGTCTTCAAACTTGGATATAAAATTACCTCATTGTAGTGTAAGTCTTCAACATATATGTAAAAATCCGCTCTTTGTATGTTGCTTTACTTGTATTTAAAATTTGTTCTTTTTTTTTCTCGCCCGTTGCTTGTAAACCTTAAACTTTTCCAACTTTCCTTGTAGATTTTGATGTCGCTCCTTGTTGATGATGAGTGTGTTTCTATGGATCCGTTGTTGTCGCGAGAGAGAATGGTGCTAACTGCAAATCGAACTACAAGAAGGAAGCTTTCATCCATGGACGTCACCCTCATGATTGACAAAATTAGCACTCAAGAGATCAAAGAGTAGTGCTTTTAGTGGTGGGAAGTTGGGTAGCTCACCATTCTACCCGAATTAACGTATGGTGACACACACTCAAAAGAAGCTCTTTAGTAGATGGAAATTTCTGGTGGTGCCTCTCATGATATGAATACGGGTAGTCTCCACTAATGATTGATCAAAGAACTCTAATAACGCACTTCTCCCCGCACCAAATTCGCATCACCTGCATGATTAAATCCATTATTTAACACTCTAACAAACAAGAAATCCGAATGTAGTTCTCTAACATTTCCAAGTTCAATTATGTGTCGGTCAAAAACTCTATGTAAACATACCTAGAAATATGCTAGTGACTCTAAAATCTTTAAAAGTTGGAATTTTTATGTAAAACTTTTTTTTTTTTTTTTCAAAATTTTTTTCATTTTTTTGTAATTTTTGTTTTAAAAACATGCTTAACCACTCCCCCACACTTAAACCTTACATTGTCCTCAATGTAATTGAATCCTCCTAGTAAAGTTAAGGTGAGAAATTTTAACATGATAAGAAACAAGAAAAAGAAATAACAAAAAGCAAAAAGGATAAGAAATACAAAACCGATGGGTTGCCTCCCATTAAGCGCTTGTTTTAAAGTCGACGGCCCGACTTGGCTCTTGTAAGATTCATTCCCCATATACTAACAATCGGAAAATTTGAGGATCCACCATTATACCCGTTTTGCAAACAATAACTCCATACAAATATTAGCACAAGAAAACAATAGTGAAATTATCGCCGATAGAAATTTCCCCCACACTTATTCTCGTCCACACTTGGAAGTGTATAGAGAACATAGAATTCGGGAACTTCCATGTATTCCTCTTGGCAAACCTGCATGGTGTTAGCATCAAGTGTTTCCAATGGTGGATATTTAGAAACAAAATCATCCAAAATACTTTCAAGCACATACATTCAAACCAATAAGAGGTAAAGGAGAAGAATCAATAGGTAAAGGGTTAGACAAACCTTTCAAAAATTCTTGTATTATAGAATCCTCTTCATCCTTAAAAAATTCAAGTGAATTACTTACCTCTTGTATATCGTGGTCCTCTATTAAACCTTGCAACCATTCTTCGTCGTTTCTACCTTAACCATAGTCTCTTGTATCATCATAATCATTCGCAAGTTCAATTGGGTCTTCCACAAAATCAATGAATGTGGTTTCATCCTCTATAATCATCTCTTCAACATTCTCATCATCGGAATCGGGCCATTCACTAAAGTGATTCTCATCGGTATAGATTGTAAGATCTTCTTGTGCGGGTGTTACTTCGTTTACAACAATAGGTAAGTCACACCCAATCTCCTCCTTTTGAATAGGTGAAGGATCGTTATTATGATCCGGAGTTGGAATAACTTCCTCATTGTCGGAACATTCATACACTTCCGCGGACTCCCATCTTTCCTTAAGAAAGTTTTGCCAAGCAATAAATGCATCTTCCTCAAGCTCTTCCTTTTGAATAGGTGCTTGATCATTATTAAGATCAAGGCTTGAGTAATCTACACTAGCGTCATCAAAAGTCTCCAAAGGTTTGTCCTTTTCAACACAATCATCTTCATTTTCGGACTCACCATAATAAGAATCTTCATCGGTTTCATAACCTTTATCCCGACGTCGTTTAAGTTCCATATGAATAGTCCTACTAATTTCCACGACAAGATCTTCCGAGTCTCCATCATCTTCCAATTTGTATAATTTCTGTGCAAGTTTCGACGTTCACACGCTTACCACCGTTGATAGAGTTTCTAGACGACATCTCCTCTTTGGAAAAAGTGAAGGAAAAACACGATGAAGAGGAGTATATTCCAAATTCTCTGTCCGCACATTATTAGAAAACAAATTATTAGATGCATAACTATCCTTCCATCCATGTGATTGTCCACTTGCATACCCGTCATAAGGTTGTTGATATGTATGAGAATATCCATAAGGTTCAGAGGAAATTTATCATAGCCAAAAGATTGGTTTTGATTGTATCCTAAGGATGGTTGGAAGTTGTCATAATGTTGAGGTTGAAAACCGTATTGATTGTTGTAATATGCTTGCTCTTGTCCACCGTACATGGAAAACCGATACCTGAAATAAGATTCAAAAATCAAGTTAGATACGGAATAGAATCCAACAAAGCAAGAATAAAGCAAAAAGAAAAATAAAAAACAACTAAAATCATCCGTTGCTCCCAACGAACGGCGCCCAAAATTTGATGCGTGTCGAGGTGCAATCAAATTAATTAATACTTTACTACCTAATTAACAAGTAATATAGGGCAGTCAAGGTCGATCCCACGAGGAGCACGAGATTCTAGTTGTAAAAATTGTCACGAAAGGGGGTGTAAAAAGCAAAAGAAAATAAACAAAACAATTAAAAGGTAAAGTTGAAAGATGAAATAAGAGAGACAAGATCAAGGAATCCTTCTTCGTTTCAAAACAATGATTAAAGTTATGTTCTTTTCTACTTGTTATTAGTCACAGATTATCACCAACCGTAGGATAGCAGGTCCGCTTAGCTAGCCCCAAAATCCCTAATTTCACCACCGAGTAACAACAGTCCGCTTAGTTATCGATTCTATTCAAAAGAACCACCTTGAGGTCCGCTTACAAGATGTAATTCCCTGAATGCATTAAGATTTATGAATTTAGGTTTAGTACTAGTAGTTAAACTCGGTTCTGCTTGGTCCACTTTCTAGCGTTGTTTCTACACACAATTGCTCCACTAATCCCTCCGCAAGGTCTCGTGTTTGCTACTTATGTAAAGAGTCAAGAAACGATTACTTATCTCCTAACTTTCACTAGCTTTAGATCAAATTAACAAATCAATTTAGTTGGCCACCTAAACAATCTATCAATCAATCATGAATGTCTTTAAGATCACTCCTATTAGTAAAAACAAACGATAATCGTGTGAAAAACTCAAGATAGAATTGAAACAAAAACTCAAATCATATGTTTAAAAACTAGGAATTCATCCTCAATCAATAAAATTAACTACTCATGTTAAAAAGTTCACACAAAGAATAAGAAAAGAAAAGAATCAGTGTGTATAGAGATGTGTGTAGAAGTTGTAGAAAACTTCTCTATTTATAGGCTTCAATATTCTCCAATTCTTCCAAGGATTAGAATCCTTTTCCTTTTGCAATTCAATTTCCAAATCAAGCTTTTCTCAACTCTTCCACCTTCTCTTTCCAAATTTGAGTCCACCTCCATCCAATTCCTAGCCCAAGTCTTCATACCTATGAGAGAGGTCCATAGAAAATTCTGGAAATTTTGCTCGCGAAAATCGGGATTATGGCCGGAATTTGGCCGGAATTGTCGCCGCCGGTCGCCTGAAAATTTTGTCGTCGAGAGTATATTCGACGGAATATTCCGTCCGGTCCTCCGTTAGGACTAACGGTCAAAGGGGTCAACCGTCAGGTCAGCAGTCAAAGAGTCAAAGGGGAAGGAGAGTCACCGTCAACCCTGGGCCAACTCAACCGAGTCAAGGTGGGTCATTTGAGTCGTGTTCGAGTCGACGAACGAGTTAGATGGCGCAGTCGACCCACTGAGCCGAGTGACCTTGGCCCGAGCCATTTGCACCGATGAGAGCTCGTTGCACAATCATTCTCCGCAACCACCATGATGGCTATACCCCGTAATCTCAGACACTTAACCCGCCAAACCCGCAATTTACCGCAGCAACATTTGCAATCTTCTTCCCAACTTTCTACCACCCCGCAACACTCCATTTCCCGCAATACTCAACCGCCACCCGCAATCCCATCCGTAGCTCCATGAACTCATTCCTTGCATTCCCAAACAGCACCTCCAACCGCAATTCCAGCCCATGACAACTCCAATTCACATTACTACCATCACTTGTCATTCCCCTCGTTATTTGTGGCAACACATCACTTCCACTTAACTACTCTCCTCGGCCAAGCCACTTACCAAGCCATTCAAATCCTAGCATACATCTATTTGCACAATTCCATCATTCCCCGTACCAAGTCTTAAAATAGCCTATTTCCTTATCATTGCACCCACATCGTTGAACCAACAATGCTCAATTCAACCAAGATACCCATTCCATCTCGCCATAATCCTTCCAACCCGCAATCATCCATCTCGTGGCACCACTTTCATTCATCTCAACCTTACCAAAGACTACCAAGTCACCTCCCATAGCTCAAGCCATACATCCATCACTTCATTACAGAACCCTTTACATCTTGTAGTTTCATTCTTCATTGCATTTCGTGTTCACAATCCACCACCAAACCCAATAAAGATCAGCAAAGACAACCGCCATCTCAAAGACACATCACAAAGACATTGCATTCATTCCCCGCTGCATAATCCTAACATACATCTAACAATTCATTCTTGCAATTTATCAAAGGCAACCACTCCAATTAGCCACAAAGTGACCCATTCTCAACCTCAATGTTGAAGAATGAAGTCTCATTTCAATCCAAAGACCCATCTCAATTTCATGATTTGAATCAACCCTTTCCCCTGTTCTTGCTACGGCTACTAAATCCAATTATACCCATCTCTCAACATCGATTTCTTCATAAATATCATCTTCAAATTCATGGCCATCTTCGATTTAATCTCTACCTCGAGTGCAGCTTTTCATCTCCATTTCACCGATTCAATCTCACATACTCCCTTCTCATACTCGATTCCAACAAGAACAACGTCTCAATATCGAACCCTAATTAATCACCAACAATTACAGCTTCCTCCCAAGTCTCTCGAGCTCCTCTTTAATCGAAACCCCGTTCAATCTTCTCTCAATTTTCTTCCATTCTCTCGATTTCGATCTAGGTCTGCAGCAATCGATCCCATGAATTTCTCACTGTCACGATCATCTTAGGTCGATTCTCACTTCCATCTCTCGGTTTAACTAAGACAAATTATCGCCAGAATGGTCGCTTCTTTCCCTCTTTCGTGTATAGAAATGATTGAATGATTAATGAGTGCGAGAAGGAAATCGATTAGGGTTGTAATGAAAGCCGGGTTTGGATCCCAGGTTAGGGTATGGGTCGAGTTCAGTGGTATGGGTGGATTCAAACACCCATCAAGTACACCCCAAGTGCTATTCTTACTCACTTCTTTTGGATAAGGGACACCTCTTTGACCTCCCCTTAACCGTTATTGTCCTTCCTTCATTAATTTGAGTCACCCCTTAACCTTGGCTGGGCTCCACATAGTCTTCGCTTGATAAAATGACAAGTTTGCCCTTTTTGTTCAAATAAAGTAACTTCTTCTTCTTTTCCTCCGTGTGACTCCAAAGTAGCTACAAAACTCAAAACAAGCGTAAAATACATAATTTACAAGAAAAATAGCAAAGAAAGCATAAACTACTAGATAGTAAATTAGGTGTATTCTACACCTATCACTTGTCCTGTGTCATGCCTGTAGTTTTCATTCTGGTTCTCATCGTATAAGAGATATGCTGTCTCATGAGTCGGTATTGAAGTAGTATCTCTATCTTTCTGTAGAAAACCTTGCCTGTCATGGTAGCAGTTGTAGAACAGCTCCATGGTGCTTTGGGTGAATCAGCGCTGTTAGTTCTTCCTTGTGTGGCTGCTCATATTAATCAGGTTAATGTTCATTTTCTTTGTCTTCATGCTAATTCCAACTTAATATGGCAAAGTGACTTACATCAATTTATGTTTTGCTTAGATCATCATCGACACTTTTCTGGTTAACTACTGGCTTCGGAAGGATCAGGTATCCAGCAGTTTGAAGGAAGCTTGATGATAGCTTTCATTTCTTTGGTAGGTAAGACCAGCTGGCAGCCTTCATTATCTCTGATTGTAATTTGTAGAGAACCCAATATGGATATGGAATGAGCATGCTTAATAAATATTACTTGGTCAAATGTTTCTCGCCACTTTTGCAATTTCTTGATCTTATATCTAATCTATCATGATAACCTAAACTATTAGCATGTGACAGTTCAACTTATATGATCTTTTCCATTACAAGCTCCAGTTTAGTTGTATTGAAGCATTAATGTCTAAATAGGAGAAACGTTATTAAACCCACAGTTGGAAACCCAGCTGACAGCTGTAGCCCATTTCTTGTGGTGTCCACATGGAGATAATCCAGTGGTTAATTCTCGTTGGTTTCTCAAAAACACAGAACACAATATTAACAAACCATCCATGGTAAACTGGATCGGGTACATGTGAGATAATTAACCTTGGCTTATCTAGAAGAACACAATATTAACAAACCATCCTGGAGAACTGCAAACACTAGATGCGCAATGTTCCATGCATGTTATTCATACCTTGTTTGAGTCAGCATCTTAACAAGAGCTAGACAAACGGGGATGAAATCCTAAACATGTAGGGTATGGAAAAGTAGGTCTCACATGTTAAATCTCAACCGTTGTTTGCCCATCTCTAATTTGGAGGATGGTGAAATATTTTTTATGTCTCATTTTACACCGTCTCTTAAATAGAATTCGGCAGAGAATGGCTGAGATTGAACACACGTGGCCCTCTTACTGTACTATTCTGTATGTTTAGGATCTTATCTTCTCATTCGCCTTACGATAGTTAAGAGGATGAACAAAACGACTACGAACAACACAGTTTTTCATTGTATGGATGGAGAAGTATGACATTGATTTTTATTTACAGTGAGTGTAAGACCCCTCAAGCAGTTAATTACTCCCTCCGTCCCTTATTAGATGAGCTATTTGGTTTTTAGTTTTGTCCACAAATAGATGAGCTATTTCACTAACCAAGGGGATATTTCTAAAATTACCCTTTTAATTGATTATTTTTTCTATAAGAAATATATATAATTTGATAGTCATGTTTATATTCGTTGCGTACGTGTTTTAAAATGCTTTTCAACGGTATAAAGTTTATAAAAAACCGTGGTATAGTTTAAGAGATAAATCATTTTTAAATTTACTAATTATTGCCCATAAGGGTATAATTGTAAACAATACTTAAATATACTCCACTTTCCTCCTTGCCTTAAAATTTATGCAAACTACAAGTAGCTCATCTAATTATGGACGGAGGGAGTATATACTTCGAAACACGTCAGCAAATAGCATGCCGTTAAGTTTGGGATTATATCAGTGTTTTGCATAATTCATGCCAGTATTATCCTTTTCCTAGTCAAGACCTGGAGGTCTATAAAAAATGGAGATAATTATAGACGTTTTAAAGCTTTTACTTCGAAGTCCTAAGTTACAGTACTAGCTTGAATCAATTTAATTTTTGTTTAGATATTTTATGAGGACCATTACTCTAAAATCGTATATAAATAATACCCAGTGATCAAAATCTCTTAAAAATCCTAAAACTAGAATAAATTTTAAGGCATTTCTTTCAGCAATTTTATCAAACATCGATTGAGCATTGTACGGTATATCTTAAGCAAAATATAGACAAGAACTTACGTCAGTGGAAGTTGGAATTATGTAGCTTTCAAGAGAATTAAAGTTTCAAACATAAGAACCAGCCAATAATTGTTTTCTGTTAAGTTGAAATTTTGGAAGGAAAATGGAAGGTGGTTCAGTCTCTCAAACCTGCCTGGAACAAACTTCATTGATTTTGCTTCACTTTTTTATAAACTAAACCGGGTCGGTTCGGGAGAAGTCGGGTTTCTGTATCTTGGTGAAGTACCGCACCCGTGATCCGGAGTGCAACACTGCCTCAAGACTCTTAACATCTTATCTTATCTTATACTAATATAAAGAAAAGAAGGATTTTTGTTCCGTGCCCACCCTCATTTACTAAAGTACCCTCGCTGTTTTCTACCACCGAAACCATGCAACAAAGGATTCAGTCGGAATTTGACTTCAAATAGAAACCACTTTCCTTTTCTCTTTCGTCGTTCGTCTATCTCCATCTCTTCTCTTTTCGTACTTTACCAAGATACGGATACCCGACTTCTTCCGAACCGACTCGGATTTTAGTTTATAAAAAAGTGAAACAAAATCAATGAAGTTTGTTCTGGGCAAGTTTGAGAGACTGAACCACCTTCCAAAATTTCAACTTAACAGAAAACAATTATTGGCTGGTTCTTATGTTTGAAACTTCTAATTCTCTTGAAAGCTACATGATTCCAACTTCTACCGACGTAAGTTCTTGTCTATATTTAGCAGGGACGGTATTAGGGGGTGGCTTCGCTAGGCTTAAGCCCACCCCAAAATTCATAAAAAGCTGTTTAGTGAATGTAATTTTTAACATTTGTGGAACTTAGCCCAGGTACAAATTTCAGTTAACCCACTGCGAAGATATAATTCTCCATGAAATCAATTCAACGAAATTGAGACACGGTCCCACTAGAAAGATATAACCTTTAATATTACATCTCAGTCGTTCAAAGACTAAAGTAATTTTTTTTTCTTTTAAAAAACATTTAAAAACTAAAATAAAGAACACGTATTCATATTGTTTCTTAAAATTATTAAGCTAACCAACTAAACACGTATTTATGCTGTTTGCTATCAATCGGTTAAAACATGAGCCATTTTCTTTCTTTTTTTTATTACTCCTCATGTTTCACCATGCTACGAAAATTAAACAGTAAAGGGTGTGAAGAATAACATAACTTCCTAGATGTATCATTGAAGCATCGGTTCATTTTTGCTTTTCTTTCTCGGCAAATGTAAGTATATCGAAAAATATTACATAGCGTAAGCGGAAAGCAACATTCCAGAAAGACAAAAAGAGCCACGTGATAGCAAAAACCGCAACCACTTCCGAGCATTTTGCTTTGGAAACAACTCTCCAACTAATACCCGATATGTAGAAAAGAAAAAATAGCATGTCGCACCAGGTATTATAACTGCAGTCATCAAAATTGCAATCAAAAAAGTTACATAGAGTATTGGCTAAAAAAATTTTTTTTAGCCCACCCAGACATAAAATCCTGGATCCGTCGCTGATATTTTGCTTAAGATATACTGTACAATGCTCAACCGATGTTTGATAAAATTGCTGAAAGAAGTGCCTTGAAATTTATTCTAGTTTTAGGATTTTTAAGAGATTTTGATCACTAGGTATTGTTTATATATGATATTAGAGTAATAGGTCATCATTACAAACCTTTGAAAGTTGCGAAAGACTCCCTGTACTTACCTTGTGTTATTGTTCGTATCTATGTTGGACCAAAAACTATCTATCCATCACCTCTGACAACTTATTTTAGCTTGTGAAACTGTCAATCATTCTTAAATCATGGATGAGCTGTAAACTGAATTGTATCCAGAATTATGATCAGAGAGTTGGGCATGGTGGTGTTTATACTCCCGAACGTACCTGCTAGGTGAGTCATTCTCCTTTCTGTTGCATTCCCGTTACTTTTAAAAATCTATGACTTTTTCTTATTATGTATCAAAAGATTATAAACAAGAACAAATTTCAAAGGAATAAATCCAGTGAATGTGGATAGAGGGTGGTTCACCCCATTTAGTATGGGACATACTTACTTGCAATACATATATCTCCCTCTGTCCAGTTATTAGAAGTACTTATATCTGTAGTGAGTTTAAAACCCCAACTGTTGCACCAGCTTTTGTGGTGCCTATGTGTAAATACTCTAGTGTCTCATTTCTTTGGTGACGTGCTAAGGTATAAAAGATCTCCCAACACTAAAGTAGCTCTCAAATTGGTTTAACTCATGTGAGAAGAATAACTTTGAATGACTTGTCCGAGACTAGCAACATGCGAAGTTAAGAGCTAACTAGGTTCAGATGAAATGAGAAAAATAAATTTCCATCGTTCCAGGCATGTTGTTTAAACCTCGTTCCAGGCATGAGAAAAATACCCATTTGCTTATCTTCCTGACCAGCATCAGACAAACAATGGCGAAGATTAAACACAATGACTGCATTTTTTTCTTCTATGCATTTTTGGCTCTCTCTTCTTGTTTGTCCAATGCCTGGTTACTAGGATGTGCCAAATGTTGGGAAACCGAGGTTACGTTCATCTCGAACCGGCATGTTTTCATAGAAGTCAATTCTATGAGACATCCTACTTTAGATAACTTAGCTCGAATCCTTTTACTTACATCTTTAGATTAACATGATCGGATAATACTAGCACGAATATATAATCAATACAATAATAGACAATCACACACGACACAAAGATTACGTGGTTCACCTTTGTAGGCTACATCCACGGCCAAAACCACCCCGAGAATCTTCATTATCATAACAAGTTATTACATTGACACACATCAACTAATCAACTAGTTATGTAACCCACTAGTGCTAAACTTTAGCAACAACAAGACATATTACGAAGAGTTTACCTCTTCCTTTGTTCTTCTTCTTCCATAAACCTTCACCGCCATGGTTGCTTCGACATTAGACAAGAACATGAAGAACATCACGAATTCTAGCTTCTCCCATATGAACCCTAGAAATCCTAGATTTCCCCATACCCGTTCTCACTACAAGTCATTCTTCTCACAAACTTTTTCCCATCACCAAACATCGTAGGACACCACGGTTGTGACCCTCATCACTCTTGTCAAGAGGATGGTTTCTACTCACAATATAAGCCCTCTTATATAGTAGACAAATCCTTGCTCCCCAAGTCTTAGAACACCTAAAAATAGACTCACACCTTAATTAGGAAACCCTAAACTTGTAAAACACTCCTACAAAACGTCATACAAGTTTCCTAATCCAAACAAATCTTGTAGACACTTTAATCCCGAAATAGCCTTTTAGTCACGGTTTGGTAGCATTAGATCATTGTTTCTGCTTCAAAAACTGTCACATAAAGTCCATTTCAGCCATATGGTTATGTATACGAAACAAAACCCCAACACCAAATTGACTGAGCAATACAGCTCCTTAATGTTTACATTTAGAGGTATGAAGTTGGGTTTGAATAAAGTGCAATAGAACTAGTTTTTAATTGAAAATGGGAGATTCAACGTTCCAAGTGTGTTGCTTATGCTTATGCCTCATTTGAACAACTATAAGTTGAGGTGGGTAAATGAGGAGTTGAATTCCTAAACAGGTGTGAGGTAATAGGAAAAGTGAGCTCCTTAAGTGTAATCTCAGTCCTTTGCTCCTGGATAGCGGGTTGGTGGAAAATGCTGTTTAGTAGATTGTACCCAACCTCTTAGCCGAGTTAGGCAGCCAAAGACTGAAATTACACACGAGAATTCCACTTTTCCCGTTATTACCTCGCCACTTTTTGGGAGCACTATTTGAAGGGTATGATGGGAAATAGGATATGGGTGCTTATAATATGTACTAGGAGAAGTAATGAAGTATTAAAATGAATTTGCCCTAGAATGATTTTTAACAACCGTTTAGAAAAACGACCTGAAAAACAACTGCACCTTGATTTGGACAATATTAACCCTATAATGAAACTTTTTCTAATGGGTTCCATTTATTTGGGACACTTTACCCTATAGATTAATAATTGCCCAAGTTAGGGTGTAGTTGTGTAACTACTGAAAATCCGAGAACTTACACAAAAGTGTGACTGATAAGTGGTTTTCTTCCAAAACTATGACCAAAATGAAATTTGTTCCAAAAGTGTGACCATGACCGGTCAACGGACAAGTATGCCCCGGTCTTTTCTGTAAATACCAGATTTTGTCCTAAAAGTACGCTTCATATGTAGACATCCGATTTTTTATTATTTTTTTTTCTTTTTTATAATATTATGGTAAGTTTATTTTTGACTGCGACCCCACCATTTTTTTACTGATGCCACGTGGATGTGTAGTGAGGATATGTAGACATCCATAATTTAGGCATAACATGATGTTTGATTTGTGTAGACATCCATGTTTCTTTCTTCTACACATTGAACAATAATCATAATTAACAAAAAGATTAATCATAATAACAAAAAGATTAATTATAATTATAGAAATATTATACGGTATTGTATAAGAATAAATGATTATACAAGAATTATACGGGATTAAAGAAGAATTATTAGGCTAATGGTGACATTAATTTAATCTGGGTTTCACTTATATCTTCGACTCCATCTCTCCCACAGAACACACCACACACCTTCGTTATCTTCGACTTCAGCTCTCCCACATATCTTCGACTTCAGCTCTTCTTTTTTTCCTAAAGTGAAGCTCATCTATAAGATCTACATATCAGGTATGGGAAATCCCGTTTTCCGAAAATCATAATAATGTTTGATTTTGTAAACCCTTTTGGTTTTGATTTCTAATTTTTTAGATTTTGAACTCCATGTAGATCGAAAGTATGTGAGTCTTATCGGAAATTAGGGTTCTCCATATAGATCGAAAATAAGCCATGTTAGGTTATGATATAGTTGATTGTGGTATTTTGTCGATATTGATTTTTCTTTAACAAATGATGATAATGTAAAATTGGATAAAAATTTTCATTTTGATTTCATGAAATAGGTTTCAAATAGGGGTTAATAGGGAGTTTCTTAGTGGGTTGGGTACGAATTACGATTGCGAATGCTACTTTTGTTTGATTTTGGTAGTGCGGTTTTTAAAGATGATTTAAGCGAGAAGAGTTAGATTAATATCATTGTGGATCAGCGTGTTAGTCAGTCTCCTGAAATGTCACTCAATTTGTGAGCATGATTTTGCAGTAGTGAGAAAATGAATTTGGGTTATCTTCGATTCACAATGAAATTTTGTTCAAGTAGTTATTCAACACCCTTTTTGTTGCACCCTTTTCACGTAATTACCATTGAAGTAGTTATTGAAGCCATATCTACTTATTCAGTGGAGGCCCTTATTGGGGTACTAGTCGTCTCATAATTTGGAGTGGCACATGGCAAAAATAACAGTGCGTCAACTTGTGTTTTTGGTGCCATTAGCAAGACCAATTCATTGAATTTGCGTTCCTTCGGTGCAATTTTCACTTTTCTACTGTATATTCAGATATTGTAAGGGTTGTAATGAATTTTTATATGTTTCGATTGCGAGTGTTTTTGTTTGATGCCCGATATGAAAGTCCATGTGCACTACAATGGATATTGGGTACGGAGAAGCGGTAACGATGCATATACCGGGGTTCATTTACAATATCTGGTTTTCCAGGAAATGTTTACTCCAGAGGATATAAAGAAGCAAGTAGCGGGTCTACCTGGTTTTGAGCAGGGACCTTATTTCGAAGTCTATGGTCTGGTTCTTTCCGATTACGGGTGTAGACAACGGATATTGATTACCGGGACAAGAAACCTCGAACTCTTATGTGGAGGAAGCACCAGGAGTTCCATCTTTTTCGTAATAGCATCTCGGAAAGAGGCATCTCCGCATGTAATAAGAGATCGTACTCCCACAACTCCCTTTACCGAATGTTACTCAAGGGTGTTCAACTGGGAATACACCTTCAACCCCATTAGCTCCTACTTGCGGTAGCAGAGTGGATTCCTCCGTCAATGATAACTCCAGCATTGTACGGCGGCACTGCCCAAGTCATACTGGCAGTGGTAATAATTTTATCTTCTTCTCCCTCTAATTGTTATACTGTTATCATTTCCAAATCTCTGTATCCCAGCCTGTGGATCTTACTGTATTTTCCTTGTAAAGAACACTCGTAACTTTGTTATGTTGCTTACGCAACTTTGGTAATAGCTAGCAATCTGTGTATATATTTTTACACACGACACTAAAATATGTCATGCCAAAGATGTATTCCTACATTATCTAGTCTCACTAATCTCTATTGTGTTTATCTATTTCAGGGAATGAATATGTTTCCAAAGCTAGGATAAGCCTTGAATCATCTTGGGACACACCATTTGCCATCGAGTTACCCCGCCTATATGATGCTCCGTCTAATCCAAAACTTGTGCGGATTTATCCACCTCCCGAAACCTACAGGAAATTGCAGTGGTATGAGCTGTGTGAGAATCAAAGATTCAAAACCAAGGATCAATTTGGCCAGGCTGTTGGGTTGGTCCAAATACTAGACTTTTTTGAGGCCGAGGTTTCGAAAGAGTAAGCTACGTTCTATGCGCTTCGTATGTAAGGATCCCACAAAGCAGTGCAGGTGGGCTGTGTGGGCAAGACAGCTGCCATCCCTTACCTGGTGGGTAATCACTAAAGTCGCAGCTCCACACACTTGTTGTAGAGAGGACAACTTGGACCCCGCACTCAGGAAAAAAAGCAAAGGCTCGTGCAATGGCCAAACTCTTCGGGAAGAAATGGGACGGTGTGTGTTTGTGTGTATACACCCAAACAACTCGATGCAAGACATGTGGAGATATCATGGTATCACCATCACTTACAGACGGGCATACTCTGGTTGTAAGAGGGAACTGAAGCGGTTAGGGGTTCTCCCAGACGATTCATACCAATACTTGGTGGGTTCTGACCACATGCTTGAACTACACAACAAAGGCACAAAAACGGCGATTCATACAAATGCGGATGATCAATTTATGTATTATTTTTTTATTGGGTGCATGTCTACATGGATTCAAAACTTGGTGTAGACCCGCATTTGCGTGGATGGTACGCATCTCTCACGGGGGACGGCTATGGAACTCTACTTTCGGCGATTGCGTTTGACGCTAATAATCAAATGTTCCCTATTGCGTTTGCCATTGTTGATTCTGAGAATAGGGAATCCTGTGAATGGTTCATGCAACAGTTATTCGATGCGCTTGGTAAAGACTTTTCATCAAGAGAGGATCTAGTTGTGTGTTCAGACAGATCGCAAAGCATCGAACACGGGGTTTCAACAGTGTTTACCAAGGCATCTCATGTTTACTGCGCCTACCATCTTAAAGGTATTTAGCAACAACACTTTACGGTCGAGTTACATTTATTAGAAACTCATCTCCTGTAGTTGCAGGAAATCCTACAATACACCCCTCACTATGTTTTGTTTAACTAATCCATTCCAAAGATAATAGATGAACAATTATGAATGTTTATTAATAATTTCCTTGAAATGTTTACACAGAAAAATGGAATTACACTTAAGAACTTACAAACATTCTCTCTGTTTCTCTCTCCTAATGACTTGCTTTCCAATCCAAAAAGAACTCTCCCACAACAAACTTACCCAACCCTTTATATAGAGTATTACATAGTGGATGACAGCTAAGCTGTCCTTTATTTTCGGAAGTGTCTCGCGAATGCTCGCGAATATGTAACTGCTTGCCTTCGCGGCACTCCTAAATCTCGCAGGACGTCTTCATACTTTCCTCATGTTCTGATTGTCGTCATCCATTATGTCATTTATTTACCTCCATGCGACTCCTTCGCGATGCAGTTGTTTATTAATCTCACCAAGTATTAGTGTTGCGATGTTCTGGTCCTACATCTTGCCTCTTCTCATGTCTTCTCTGCGAAGAAGAGAACGTCATGAGAACCAATATTTTGAAGTGTCGCAACTGCTTATCTTTACCTTGCGATTGTTCATTTTAACTCGTTTTGTTTATATACGGAATTTATTACAGGTGTTTCTTCTTCCACCCTTTTCTTGACACGTTTCCTTCAACCGATTACTCTTAACCATTCACGTCTCTTCTCACATTAAATGCTCTTGTTTCCCCCGAGGATGTTTCTCTTTATATATAATTTTCATATCCTTCTCTTTTCCTCTTTCGTTTTCTCTCTGCAATTTTTCTTTAATCTTCTCCTTCCGCAAGTTGCGCTCCTATTATTGTAAATCTTCAATCTCTTTTTTATTATATCTTGATCTTCGATTCTTTATCCATTCCCATATTGATAATGGCTTCACTTAGTCGTATGTACAAACCTCGCTTTATTGAGACTCAGAAAAAGCTGCAAGATAAAGGTTTCACCCTTTCTACCATTCCTAATCAAGAATGTTCATCTATACTCACTTTGCTAAGCTTTTTCGATCATCGAGTGATGATCACAAGATTATTGTCTCGCTAGGTCAACTCCTCGCAGGACTTCCCATTCCTTTATATGATCATGAGATGCCACTCTTTTATGAAATCCTTTCCCATTCGAACTTCTCGCGAGCTATCTATCAATTAAGCGGCGATTGTATCCGCCTAATGCTTGAGTTTGCCAGTCGTGGCGCTGGCAAAGGATCTTTATATCCCAGCAGTGTTAGAGACCCCAAATATGTAAATTTAGAAATAATCCCTGAGAGATACACTGCAGAAAATTTTTTTGAAAATTATGAAGTAATTGGCATGAAAAATAAGAAGTCTCGCTGGGGCACGAGGTTGAAGAGAAAAGATAATATCCCTGAGGATAAATTACTCATGCAGGATATCGACTGGCATTCGGGTAACAACACTACTCCTCGCCACTCTAAAGATGAGAAGTGGTGGGTTGTACCTTTATTTTTAAATGGACCTTACATAGCAGGTTCACATGTACTCCCTGCAAATCTTACAGACTATCATCCTTGGGAATTTAAGTGGCCCGAGAAAGCAGAAGAGGTATGTCTTCAAAGTTTGCTTTTTCATTCCCTCTTTCCTCTTGTACTCATTGAGTTTATGAAATTTTAAGATTGGTAAACTGAGGAAAAGCTACAAGGCAAATCCACTGGCAAGTACTTTGGCACTACTTCGATCGCTTACGGATGAAGTAAGAAATATTTTTTATTTTTGTTATTAACAATATTGTTGCCTCTATTTCTTATCTTCATTTGTATGCGAAGGTTGACGCCGAGGGAATGGAAGCTGTGAAAGTTAAAGGCAAAACCAAAGCCAATGCTCGCAAAGATAAATCTTCTGCTCCATCATCTAAGAAGCGAAAAACTCAGTCTTCCTCTCATCTTAGCTCAAGTTCAGAATCTTCTGATGAGGATGATAATGATAATGTTTTGGATTCAACTTTCCAAAATGAAGCTCAACCGGCCAATTCTGCTATGGATCAGTTGTTCAGCATCTTCTCGGATTCTCTTCAGGGAATTGGAGACACTCATCTGACTTCTATTTGCGAGAGCCTCGCCACCGTATGTAATGCTACATTATTGGATGGCAATGACTCTTTCAAAGGGGTTTCTAGATCTGTGTCCCCTAGCTTCTTAAATGCACTTAATTCGTTGGTATGCTCGAACTCATATTTCCCCTCCAACTTCAATTTTTAATTTACATCTTAATAACCTTTTTATCTTTCTTCGCAGGCTGGAAAAACTTCTTTTGTGGTTGCCTCAGATCTTGAGAGGAGGTATAACATTCAATTGAAAAAGAATACCCAATTTTGCACAAGGATCAAAGAATTAGAAGTTGAGTCTGCGAGATCTCGCGAAAAGATCCAACAATTGGAGACTGAGTTTTCTGCCCAAACGGATAAAGTTACCACTCTTCAGAACGCTAATCAACAACTTTATGGTATAAAATTTTCCGTCTCTTATTATTTTTATTTTATCGATTGTCTGTCGCTACCTGACTTGTCACTTTCGCAGATATATATAACCTCTCCGAAGAAGCTATTCTTCTCCATTCATATCCTGAGCCTATGGATAATGACCTTCTTCTTGCTCACCTCAACAATTCTTTAAGTAGTTCGTCGAACAAAATTAATTCCCTTTCATTAAGTGAACTCCAAACCAAATACCGCCTCTTAGAAATTGAGCACAGATCTAGTTTAAGTGCAGCTAACCAGTTTAAACAAATGTATCTCGAGTCTCATGAGGAAACCAAAATTTTAAGGAAGAAAATTAGTGACCATATAGATGACAAAGATCGAATTGCTAATAATGGTGCCCAAGCATTAGCAACATTTCAAAAGTCCCTTCTCGAAGTGCAAATGGAGTGAGATGAATTGCTTCGTCAAAATTCCTTACTTAGTGAGCGAGAAAATCAGATTCGTTCACTTCTTATTATAAATAATGATGATGAATTCTCTTGGGCTGCGAAAATCTTAGATAATGCCAGGAATAACTTAGGTGTTGATGTTAGTCTCCATACCGAGCACACTTCCTTGGTTAAAGATATGATATCCCGGGAGAAGGTTATTTATTATACCTTCCTGTTTCTTACCTCTGTAGTATTGCTGTTGAGTTGTTAATTTATCGTCGTTTACTTGCAGAGTCCGAAAAAAGATTCCAAGCAAGGATTGGAGAACTTGAATCTGAGAAGGCACAACTCGCAAAGAATCTCACCCTTCGCGAGAATAGATATTCCAGGTTAAAGAAACAATGTCAAACTACGATGGCGAATTTTAATAATGATGCCGTTCGTTTTCGCAATGAAGCAATGGAGTACGTTTGTAATGATCATAAAATCCTCTTTGTTCATATCCTTGGCTTTAGAAGAAGTTCTGAGAATTTGCTGTCTCGGACGTTTACGATAGTGAGGCCAGCGAAGAAGAAAATTCAGCGGCGAGAATAATAGAATTGAAGGATCGAGATAAAGGAGAAGAATCGCCAAAGAGATAATTCTTTTTGTTTCTTTCGCTGCCTGTAATATCTATACATTTCTGTAAACTTCTTGTATTATTGCCCATAAATTCAATCTTCATTCCCCTTTCTTGGCAGTTTTTTCTTGTAATATAATTGGCTAGCATTATTGATGTATAACTCTTTCATTGGAAGATGAATAACAATATTTCGTCTTTTCCATTCCCATATTTGCCTCTGTTATGCATCTTCATATGAAAGAATGAAATTTCTGAAATTCGCCCTTTCTTCTTCTGACCAGGAATGATGTTTAAATTTATAGTTGCGACGAGATTGCAAGATATTTTCATAAATGAAGGAATCTATTGATCTCGCCTTATCATTTTTGGTGGTCTTCTAAGCTTGACCTTCCTAATTAAAGGCCTCACTCTGCCACCCTTTATTGCGACAAGGTCGCAGGACGTCTTTACATTTGCATGCAAAAACCCATTGACCTTGCCTTATCATTTTTCAAGTATTTTTGCCTCTGCAGGATATTTTGCTTGCGACAATATGACAGGCCTAAATTTCCTTTCGAAAATAAAGCCCCGGGATATTGTCGTCTTGCGACGAAATCGCAGGACGTCTTTACACTTGCATGTAAGGACCCATTGATCTCGTCTTACCCTCGCGTTAGTATTATTGCCTCTGCAGGATCATTGCACAAATATGACAAGCCTAAGTTTCCTTTCGAAAACAAAGCCTCATGACATTTGCGTCTTTGGCACTTATCATCTCCCTAATGGAGGGTGCCGCCCTTATCATCTCCCTGGTTGCCCCTTCAAGGAGGCGTACATCGGCCATAGAAGGCTAGCTCCTCCCACCCGGTTTAACAACAACCAGTTGTTTTCGCACCTCTTATCCCTTATACCTATAGAGTTTATTGTTACAAGGCTGCACCCTAAGTGGAGTTTTCTTCGGTAAGTGCGGCATGCGCCAAGACTTGTCAAGAGTGGTAAGGAAGTTCCATGCTCCCCGCACTCTTGACTCAACCGTGTACCTCGGCGCCTTGATCATACGTTGACTCCTTGAAAGAGACCCTCGGTCGCCCAACCAGGGTATAACCTACATATATAGTTGGGAATCCAAGGTACCTCTTCCGGATAGGCTTTCATGGGCCCCAAATCTGCATGACCCGGAGTTCCGGGGCGGTGTAACCTTTTCCCTGGTCAATGTTAAGAGATTCCCCCTTATATGACGCACTTTAGGTCTTACATTGCCTCTTACGAAATATAATTCGCGAACTAGGGTGTACGCCATAAAGGTTCGTCCCATTCATTTACTCATTCATTGTTGTTAAATCATTCATTCATTCATATTTAATTGCTGTCTGATATTTAGTTTGCGAAGCCATCGCACAATTCTGTTTCGTTCATTTTTCTCTCGGATTCTTGTACATTCTTATTGTGGAAATTTGCGCATATCATTTCTTCTTTGTCTTGCCTTTGATATATCTTTTTTGATTATTTACTTCTTATGCCTTTTGTTCATTGCATTCTTTGCCTCATCGTTATCCCAATCCTTGAAGGACTCCTTTTCATCATAACGTTCGCCTTCTTCCATGCATTCATTTGCGGCACTTCGCGATGTTTCTGCGGCACTTCGCGATGAACTACAACCAGTTATTTTTGCAGTATCGTGACATTCGCCCATTTTTGCGGTACTTCGCGATGCTTCTTCATTTCTTATCTCTATAGTATCCACCATCAGCTTCTCTTTTCTCTGTTCATCTTTGATATTCTGTTTCCAACCTTTCCTTTTAGCATTTCTCTCTTCACAGCTCTCTACGTCAACCTCATAACATTTCTGCCCCTCCTTCCAATCTTCTTTTATAATTCCAATGCCATTTGGATGGGGAAATTTAATACATTGATGGTATGTTGATGCTACTCCCAAGATTTCGTGCAGCCATGGTCGCCCAATCAATGCATTATAAGGGGACTCTACGTCAACCACGCAGAATAAAATATCGGCTGATAATCCTTGTAAAGGTATCCTCATGTGAACCTCTCCTTTAGGTTTGTTCGTTGTGCCGTTAAAACCATATATTTTGTATGTTGAGGGAATCAAATTTTCATCCTCTCCTCCCATAGTCTTATAAGTATGGTAGAAAAGAATATTCACCGAACTTCCGGTATCGATTAGGATTCTATTGATTGCCCAGCAATTTTCTGCTTCGTCATCTTCTCCATCAACTGGTCTTGGATTAATGTCCGGTCTTACCACCCGGAGCTATCATGTACCTCTCTTCCTTTAGGTACTTCGTCTGCAGAGAAAGAAATAATCTTTAGCTGCCACTCTTTCAATTGCGACTTTCTCGCCAGGTGCATCACTTCTTTGTTATGAAAATCTCTTGCATATACTCTACTGAGCACATTATCGTGAAAATCTTCAATTGTTCGATATGAATGAACGATAGAGTTGCAAAATAGATTTTTGGCCTTTGTTCCCACTTCTATTACGAATGCTTCTTTTCCCTTTTTTGAAACTGTTCTTTGCATTTCTGATGGTGATGTTGTTAGTACTTTCTTTCCTTTTTCTTAATCTTTTAGAAAATGATTCAACTTCCCCTGATCAATCATTCTAAGAATGATTCTCTTTATGTTTCTGCAGTCATTTGTTAGATGCCCATGAAAGCGATGGTAAGAACAATATTCATGAATTATGTCGCTTGGTGGTGGTTCACTCCCTGCATTCCATGGTGGCGGTACATCCTCCATTACAAGTATAGCTTCCCAAATTTTTTCCACACTAGCATTTAGTGGTGGCATTCTGATCTCTTCCCATACCACTCTGCGATTTCTTGGCCCTCCATGATTATTCTGCCTTCGACCTCCGTAAGTTTCTTGCACATGATCCAATCTCTGAATTTTATTATTGTTGCCGCGGTTGTAGTAGTTCCTTTCTCTATCAAACTCCTCCTGATCTCGGCTCCCCATAGCCACTATTTTCTGCTGTCCATCATCAACTCTGTTTTCCGGTTGCCCTTGCGAAGTGCTCGCCACTGAGTTTAAAAATTTTGGTAACAAACTTGCATTCGCAGCGTTCGAACTTGTATTCGCAACTGGATACGATTCCATTTCATTCTGTCTTTCTTCTAATGCAATATATTCTTCTTGGAGTTCTCGCAGTTCAGCCATTGTAATCGTATTTTTGATTCTAAATATTTGAATGTATAACAAACTGGTCGCGAATAGAGCGTTTACAAATGATAAAATGAGATATCTTTCTTCTACCCTTCCAGCCATTTCGCTGCACATTGTCCTCCATCTCATTGTTAAATGTCTTAAACTCTCGCCAACTCTTTGTTTCAGTCCGAATACATCCTCAATCCCTGGTCGCGTGGAATGTTACTTATATATGCTCCCAAGAAAATAGCTTGTAAATGGTTGAATGATGAGATTGTGTTTCTGGGTAATCCTTCAAACCATTTCAGCGCTTCTCCAATTAAGCTTGATGCAAAGTATTTGCACAATATGGCATCATGATTCTCCCATTGTAACATACATCTCATATAAGCCTTGATGTGTTGTACCGCACGTGTTGTTCCATCGAAAATGTTGGTTAATGCGAGGCGGTTGCATTTAGGTGGTATTCCTCCCATTTGCACTTCCAGTGTGAAAGGGTTCTTCGCAGCTTCTGCGATGGCTTCATCCAGCTGTCTTCTTCCTCCTTCCTTCCTACTGTTTAACAAGTTTCTCATTTCTGCTAGTTCTTTCAAGATTTGCTCATTTGCCTCAGGATTTGATTCTGCTGGTCTTTTTAGCTCTGATTCTCGCCTCCTGCGTTCATGCCTGTTTTGACCTTCTTGTTCACTATTTTCTTCTCTCCTTTCTCTGCGACTTTCTCCTTCGTCTCTTTCATCAATTCGCACACCATTATATCTATCGTTCTCTCTTCTGGGTTCTATATCAACTCTTCTATTGACACGATTTTGTGCTCGCCTCCTTTCTCGGTTGTCGTGATTATTTTGTCGGATTGCTTCTTCCAATTCTTGGTTTTCCACTTCTGCTCTTACTCTCTCTCTCTCGCGGGCTAAGCGTGCTTGTTCAGCATAATGTTTCTCAATGTCGTCCACGATCTCTTTTTGCCTTCTCAGTGCTTCTCTTCCGTGCAGTATTGCTCTTCCTCCGGCGGCTGGATCATTTGGCCCTTGAAATCGCCTAGTTCCTTGATTTTCTTCATTCTGCTCATCTTGAAAATTCTCGGGATGGGGAATACAACGATCTCCTGCGTCCTCTCTTATTTCGTGATGTTCTGAGCTGAGATTTTGTGCTTCTCGTTGGTTTCCTACCTCGGTAATTTCTGTTGGTAAAGCTCTCCTTCTTTCTTCCCTAGTCGATCTTGAACTTGATCTCGCAGTGCTTCTCGATCTTCTATTTTGCAATCTCATATTTTCCATCCTTAATTCATGGTTCTGTCTTGTCAAATTTGCTCGTTCTTCTGCCTCTAGTCGCCTCTCTTCATGAATTGTTTGTCTCAATGTTTCCAATGCTGTGATTTCTTCATTTCCTTGATTCATTTCTTGGTCTCCTCCTCCTTGTCCGTTATTCATTAACTGCTGCTCTTCTTCCCTTTCATCCTCAGAATTCGACCTCCAAGTATGTACACTTACTCTATCATAATCCACAGTTTCATTTGTTATCGGGGGAATTAAACGTTGAACATGATTCTCCTCATCATCCCTCATATTCATTCTTGATGATTCTCCTTGTTCGTTTCTCCTTTCTCCAGCAAGTCTTCCACTTCTTCTCACAGGTTGTTCAAGTACATTTCTTCTCCTAGCCATTTCTCTTTTAGTAAATCTTTTGAAAATTATCTCACTCAAGTCCTTCAAAATCTCTATGCCATTCTTTTTTCAGTCCACAAGTTTCTAGCGCCAATATGTAGTTGCAGGAAATCCTACAATACACCCCTCACTATATTTTGTTTAACTAATCCATTCCAAAGATAATAGATGAACAATTATGAATGTTTATTAATAATTTCCTTGAAATGTTTACACAGAAAAATGGAATTACACTTAAGAACTTACAAACATTCTCTCTGTTTCTCTCTCCTAATGACTTGCTTTCCAATCCAAAAAGAACTCTCCCACAACAAACTTACCCAACCATTTATATAGGGTATTACATAGTGGATGACAGCTAAGCTGTCCTTTATTTTCGGAAGTGTCTCGCGAATGCTCGCGAATATGTAACTGCTTGCCTTCGCGGCACTCCTAAATCTCGCAGGACGTCTTCACACTTTCCTCATGTTCTGATTGTCGTCATCCATTATGTCATTTATTTACCTCCATGCGACTCCTTCGCGGTGCAGTAGTTTATTAATCTCACCAAGTATTAGTGTTGCGATGTTCTGGTCCTACATCTCCCTTAACCCTTGAGCTTATCTTTAGCTTTATGTAGCACTAGCCTTTGGCTAGTCTCAAGAGCATATTACATTGAGGGAATATTCAATACTTGGTTGATTGATTGTCATTTTCTCACAATGCAGAGAATATCAGAACGAAGTATCACAATGCCGCACTGCTTGCTACGGCGTTTATGAGCATAATTGGCGGCATACACCTGTTGATGATTCTTTAGGAAGGCTATGGAAGAAGTCAAAAAATATCCGAAGGTTTTAGCCTTTGTACGGGATGTTTCAGAAAGGCATTGGGCTAGGATTCATTGCAAAACAGACCGTTATCTTTTCATGACAACAAACCTCTGTGAGAGTTGGAATGCCGTTCTTTTGAATGCTAGAAAGCTACCAATCACCCATTTGGTCGATTGCATACGGTCACAAATCATGTTGTGGTTCTCTGAACGTAGAGACCTAGCTAAGCAAGATAGGTATCCTTTGAGTGACTTTGCTAAAAAAAAACAATTAGAGATCGGTGGGATTTGGCGTATTCCTTTGATGTCATGAAAATATGTGATGGTGAATTCCAAGTAGGTGAGGCAGTTAATAATGATCAGCATTATGTGAATTTGGAGCAGAAGTCTTGCACTTTCAAGGTCTTTAACTTCGAGCATTTGCCATGTCCACACGCCATTGCAGTAGTTATCACCATGAAGATTAATGTTATTCCGCTGTGTGGAGATTACTATTCAAGATTTAGATGGAGATCCATGTATGCTCCTGTGATAAACCCAGTACTGAGTCAAGAACGCTGGGTTGTGCCAGAGAATGGGCTCATAGTGTTGCCTCCATACCGAGCAGCGCCAGAAAAGGGTCGTCGAAAAAGGAAGCGATATGTCTCTGTTGGTGAAAAAGCAGGCAAAGGTCGGAAAAAAAGGCCTACGATGAATCGCCATGAGCCAGTCATTATGTTAAAACTTGTCTGAATTGTGAAACCGTAGCTTTCAAGCGGTACTTTTCATCCGTCGTATGTTTTGTTTTATCTTTGTTTTAACTGTGTTTTAAAATTCAGTGTCGTGGACAATTTTCTTTGATGAACCTAAACCCCAATCCTTTCAATTGCTTCGTAAGTTAAGTTTTTTGGATCTCTCCAAAAGTAAATTATGGACTCCTGGCAGAATCAATGTTTTTTCAAACTTATATGTGCTTACAAAAACTCTATAAAAAGAGGTTGGTTATCTAGAGTTTCTAATCCAACGGCTGATGCGAACCACCAACGAACGGCTGAGGATGACCCAATTTTCTTCTTGTGCAAAATCTTTGTGTCCAAGCCTTAATTCACCCGTATCTGCTGTGCGAGGTTATTTGGGAATATACACAACGCTTTTTACACAACACCAATATTGTACAATTTGACTTGTGCTTGGACCGTGTCAATTTGACTTTATCTCGTCGAGGTAAGGTAGAAATGGAGGGAGAAAAAGAAAGGTATAAAGAATGATACTTGATTAGTTTCTAGAGGTAGAATTATACTTGATTAGTTGAAGTTGGTGAGATTTTCAAACCCCTTGCTCCAACTTTGTTGTGCACCCTTCGGTGATGGTTTAGGTTTGGAAGTTGCCCGGTCGATGGCGGTTCCGGTTCCTGGGCCGGGTAATCCGAATGAATGACCAAATTCCAACTTGTTGCCAAGTGTCTGATGCCGCCCCTGCATTGCCAATAGATTGGGCTTGCGTTCTTTAGGTCTTTGTCTGGGATGACTAGGTATAGATTTCTCCAAGATATCCACAACCTGATCTCTAAGGGATAATATGGACGGGTGTGATGCATTAACTTTTGGTCTTCTCATTCCTAGCGCCTTAAAAGAGAAGAGCAGTTCTGTTTTCCTATTTAGCAACTCTGTAACTTCCCCTTCCCAATTTCTGTTTTTACCTATCAATTTCCGGAGACTACATCAATGTCGAAACGAGATCAAGCTTACATGGAATATTTGAGTCAGGTTGATCAGCCTGCGATGTCTACTAATCGAGGTGCCGATGAAGAGCCCTGCTACAAGAAGTCCCGTTTTGATATGCATGCATGCCAGGTAAGAGTTTTTGGGTATTTTGTGATAGGTTTTGGTTTCAGGGTATTGATAGTAAAATTTACGACTAGTTTTATTAGAATTTCTAGGTACCAAGTTGGGGGTACTAGTTTTATTAGAATCTCTAAGAATCTGAATTGCCAGGTGGTGAAAATTGATCGTGATGAAGAAACGCTTTCTGGTAAGCATGTAGATTCTGGTGGTGGAATGCATGTCAAGCTAGTAGTACCAACAATACATGACAAGACAGCAGTACCAACAGTGCATGACCACTCCAAGGCCAGAGTATTTATTCCTTGTAGGATTCAAATATCGCACAACATATTTTCTTAGCGTGCGAGATTCATTATTTTCCATAACTCGCGAGAATGTAGCAAGACTCGCGAGAATGTCTCGCGAGAAGGTAGCAAAAGCCTGCAAAATTATTAAAGGGGTCGCGAGAATGTCTCGCGAGAAGGTAGCAAGAGCCTGCGAAATTATCAAAGAGCTCGAGAGAATATGAGCTGTATGTGAGCTGTCATCCACTATGTAAACACTATATAAAGAGTAGAGCAGGAGAGAGAAAAGGAGAACACTTTTAGTAGGAGATAGATATTTTTAGGAGAGAGATATTTTTAGAGAGAGATTTATTTTCTTTATCATCTTCTCCCCCAAATAATTAGATCTAGAGCTCTAGAAAATATCCATTAATGGAGATTTTCAATGTAACACTAATGTAACCTCAACAATCATAGTGAAGAACCGTGGATGTAGATCACATTGATCGAACCACGTAAAAAATCTTATGTGTCTATTTAAATTTCTAGCACTTATATTTTGAGATTTAGGTGATTTAGTTTAGATCTAAAAATTATTATCAAGATATAGTGAGGGGTGTAGTGTGGGAAATCCTGCAACTACATATGCGCTAGAAACAGGGAGAGAGTAATGGATTTTGTCCTTCCTGTAACTTGTTGGATCAAGAAATTTCCATAAAAATTAGTTATTGTTCATATTTATTTCTAGATCTTAAAGTTTCAGGAGCAAAATGGAAATTTTATGGAAGAAATCACACTTTCAGGGAGAAAACACCGTCAACAATTCAAAGGCATGAAAAGAACAAAAAAAAAAAAAAAAAAAAAAAAAAAAAAAAAAAAAAAAGGTTGCTGTGATGAAGTTCAAGGAAGAAAGCCAATTTTTAATGGAAGATTTCATGTTCAGGAGAAAAATCAAAAGGAAAATTGTTGAAGGAAATAAAGGAAGAACGAAGAAAAGGATAAGAACAAAACGCTGTGAATTTTATCACAAAAAGAAGCTCGCACAGATGGTTTGAGTTGGAGCGAAGAAGCTTGATGTCGCAAGATCAAATCTCGCCACAGTCATATTTTTTCACATTTTTTCTACAGCCTAGAAAGGAGAAAATGAGTATATTCGCAATATTGTTTCATTATTTCGCAAGCAGCAAATAGCCCAGATGGTCAGAGAAGAAGTATGCAAACTAGAGGTCGCGGGTTCGAATCTCCCTCCTCGCAAAGAATTTTTTGTTTCGCAAAGAGGGGAAAAAATGGATAATCTCGCAAGGTTGTTTCATTCTTTCGCAAGCAAGAGGCAGCACAGTTGGTCACCTGCGAGGTTAATGAGTTCATGGTCGCGAGTTCAAATCTCAATGAACGTGTATTTTTTCGCATGGATATTTCGCAAAGATATTTCACACAGAAGAAAGTAAGTTATTATTTCGCAGAGGTAGTTCGCAAATAGAAGCCAGCAAAGTTGGGCAGAGGTAAAGACAATGAGCTTGAGGTCGCAGGTTCAATTCCCACCTATCGCGAATTTTCGCATATTAAATGAGAAGAAATGGAATAAGGTTATGAAATTATGTGTTTCTTTAAAACAACAAGTAAAGCGCAGATGGTCAGGGATTAGGAGTATGGGTTAGAGTTCGCATGATCAATTCTCGCAAAACTCAATATTTTTCACACTTTTTGGAACTACTGAAAAGAAAGGAAGAATAATAGAGTGGCAATATGTGTTTCTTTCGCAATCTGAAGCTAGCTCAGATGGCAGCAGTAAAGGGAAGGAGTTTGATGTCTAGAGTTCGAATCTCCCCATTCGCAAAGAGTATTTGCACTTCGCAAATGTTTACCTGGCGAACGTTCGCAGCATGAACACTTCGCAGATGTTCGTTTACTTCATGCAAATGTTTACTTCGCACAGTCTTTGATAATCTCGCAAGGGTATCTCGCAAGAAGAAAGTAGGTGATTATTTCGCAGAAACACTTAGCAGAGGCAAGGCTAGCACAGTTGGTTAAGAGGCATGAATGCAAGCAGAAGGTCGTGGGATCAATTCTTGCTTCTCGCATATTTATTTTTATTATGCGAAATTTCGCAAAGACTTTGGTTATCTCGCAAAGAAGAAAGTTGATGGTTATCTCGCAAGTTAATCTCGCAAATGAGGTTAGAACAGTTGGTATGGTGCGAGAATATGCAAGAGGGAGGTCAAGGGTTCAAATCTCATTTCTCACAATTCTTTTTGCTGCGAGATATTTATATTTTATGCGACGTTCATATATTTCAAGGATGATAGCTTCACAAGCAAATCATATACTTCGCAAGAGACAACAACAGCAGCAAAGTTGATATGATATTATAAGGATGAATGAAAGAATGAAGACATGCGTTAATTTCGCATGAATAATGAGAAGAGATAATCAAAAATGAATGATTGAATGAATTGACAAAAATGAATGAGTGAGTGAATGGGACGAACCTTTATGGCGTACACCCTAGTTCGCGAATGATATTTCGTAAGAGGCAAATGTAAGACCTAAAGTGCGTCATATAAGGGGGTATCTCTTGACATGGCTCAGGGAAAAGGTTACACCGCCTCTGGAACCTAAGTCATGAAGATTTGGGGCCCATGAAAGCCTATCCGGAAGAGGTACCTTGGATTCCCAACTATATATGTAGGTTATACCCTGGTTGGGCGACCGAGGGTCTCTTCCAAGGAGTCAGCGTATGACCAAGGCTCCGAGGTACATGGTTGAGTCAAGAGTGCGGGGAGCATGGAACTTCCTTACCACTCTTGACAAGTCTTGGCACATGCTGCACTCGCCCGAAGAAAACTCCACTTAGGGTGCAGTCTTGTAACCATAAGCCATATAGGTATAAGGGATAAGAGACTGCGAAAACAACTGGTTGTTGTTAAGACCGGATGGGAGGAGCTAGTCTTGTATGGCCGATGTACGCCTCCTTGAAGGGGCAACCAGGGAGATGATAAGGGCGACACCCTCCATTAGGAAGAGTGTCAAAACAGACGCAAATGTCATGAGGCTGTGTTTTCGCAAGGAAACTCAAGCTTGTCATATTTGTGCAATGATCCTGCAGAGGCAATAATACTAACGCGAGGGTAAGTCGAGATCAATGGGTCTTTACACGAAAGTGTACGGACGTCCCGCGATTTCGTCGCAAGACGACAATGTCATGGGACTTCAAATTCGCGAGAATTTCTAGACCCGTCATATTGTCGCAACAAAAACATCCTGCAGAGGCAAAAATACTAAAGAAATGATAAGACGAGATCAATGGGTCTTTACATGAAAGTGTAACGACGTCCTGCGATTTCGTCGCAAGACGACAATGTCATGGGGCTTTATGTTCGCAAAAATATTTAGGCCTATCATATTGTTGCAATGAGGGGTGGCATAATAAGACCTTTAACTAGGAAGGCGAAATAAGACCACACAAGAAAATTGATAAGGCAAGACCAATGGGTCATTACATGAAAATGTAAAGACGTCCTGCGATCTTGTCGCAATGACAGAATTCAACATAAGCATTTTGAATTGCAGGAATAAGAAAAAATGAAGCACAAGCAAAATATCTTGCGAGGAACAACAAATACGCGAAGAAGGATGTCTCAAGATAAAACCGAGAGAAATGAAGAATGGAAGCGAGTTAAAGCTACATCAATTTTAGAGCGGTAAAATGAGATAAGTAACACAAACATTAGCTATACATTGCAGTAGATAAGCATTCTCATCATACAAGCATCATACTTGCATCATGAAAGCATCGCATAAGCATTTCATGGCATAAACATCGCATACACATTTCATAACATAATCATTACACAAGCATTATGTCCAAAGAAATATATTTCAGAATCTACAATGATGATATTCATAATCTCTCAAGAGTGTTATCTAAAATCTCTCAACAATATCATTTGGAATTTCTCAAGATATTATTCGAGTTTCGTAAATTATTCAAAACTTCGTAGAGATATTCGAGAATTTTGCGTAATGCAATTATTTCATAAGATAAGATAGGCAACTTGAAGAGATTATACTATCGCATGAGCACAAAGCATGAAACAGAGGAAAAATAAGAATGCAAAACCAATTTGCTCAATCAATTCTACCCTCATAGATAAAGAACAGAGGCAACTATGTATAACCAAGAAAACATTTTATGTTCTTTATCTTCTCGGCAAGAATCATTTCCAAAGTGGATGTTCACTAGTGAATAGCAAGAATCCTCACCAAAAATGGAATAGTAACTTCGCATGAACAGAGGCAGTACTTCTTTTTCAAGGATTAATACCTTTTATCCACTTCGCAAAGTTTCGGAACTTAGCGAAAGAATAGAGCATAGCATGAGGCAAAGAACTTGGAGCGAGAGTTTCGCATGATGGATTCGCAATACTTCTTATATTTAGAGGATTAAGTACTTCTTATACTTCTCAAAGGATACTTCATACTTCTTATATATTTCGGGGATTGAGTACTTCTTATATTTCTTCAAGGATACTTCATACTTCGCATACTTCAAGAGATGATACTTCATATTCACTTCACAAAGCTTCGGAACTTCGCAAAAGAATAGAGGCAAGTACGTACTTTTCAAGTCCAAGTATTCTTCCGCTCGTTCCTTCATCAAACAAAGATCAAAGATTACATCAACAACGGATTTTCCTTAAAGAATGCTCTTCAAGCAATATTCAAGGAAAAAGAGGCAAGATGTAGGATTCAAATATCGCACAACATATTTTCTTAGCGTGCGAGATTCATTATTTTCCATAACTCGCGAGAATGTAGCAAGACTCGCGAGAATGTCTCGCGAGAAGGTAGCAAAAGCCTGCGAAATTATTAAAGGGGTCGCGAGAATGTCTCGCGAGAAGGTAGCAAGAGCCTGCGAAATTATCAAAGAGCTCGAGAGAATATGAGCTGTATGTGAGCTGTCATCCACTATGTAAACACTATATAAAGAGTAGAGCAGGAGAGAGAAAAGGAGAACACTTTTAGTAGGAGATAGATATTTTTAGGAGAGAGATATTTTTAGAGAGAGATTTATTTTCTTTATCATCTTCTCCCCCAAATAATTAGATCTAGAGCTCTAGAAAATATCCATTAATGGAGATTTCCAATGTAACACTAATGTAACCTCAACAATCATAGTGAAGAACCGTGGATGTAGATCACATTGATCGAACCACGTAAAAAATCTTATGTGTCTATTTAAATTTCTAGCACTTATATTTTGAGATTTAGGTGATTAATAAGTTTAGATCTAAAAATTATTATCAAGATATAGTGAGGGGTGTAGTGTGGGAAATCCTGCAACTACAGTCCTCATCTGCCTCAACTGCAGGCTGCTAAAGAGGGTTGGGTGGTGTATGCCGTTCACCCTGAGAAAGGGCAATTTATTGTTAAATAGGGTGTTGTTCTTGTAGGAGAGGAGCAGGTCGTGAGTGGGGGTGTTAATCAAGGGTTCTATTCTGCACCCGTTCCTGCAGTTGTGAAGGACAGAATTAGAGAGAATGATCGAATTGGCCATCCCAGTGACGCTGTAGTCTTCCCCAATTGTCTTCTGTTGGCTCCAGAGATGCATCAATTGGCAGAGGCTGCTTATGATCTCTCCCTCTTTGGTCCCGGTGAGATGACTAATTCCAGTGATGTACCAGCTGATGTTGTTTTGCCAGGTCATACACCCAGAGGTAACTTTTCCGTGTCTAGGCTGAAGATTGCGCCATAAATGGTTGGAAATTGCTATGCTTGGGTGTTTAATCTTACGTTTCCGGTTTAAGAAAATGAATTTGTAGATATTGTTTTTTGGGATTCTAAACTTTGTGTGTTCCGGGGGACAAGTACAGGTAGCATTTTTGTGGTTTTTTGGATATGATATAAAGTTGTCCGTCTCAGTGGTCTTGATTATGTAGCTAATGATGATATGAATGGAAATGATGTGTATTTTGGTTGTTATATAACTAAGGGTAGGCTGGCTTTCTTTGTTTTGAATGTTAGAGAGATCTGGTTGTTTGATTTTAGGTCTGCAATTGCAAACCTGAACGAGACATGTCTCAGGGGGGATGTTCATATTACAGACATTTTTTTTTTTTTGATAAAAGCAAATTCATTAAAACTAAGCAGAAAGAGATACATTGTTCATATTACAGACATTTTTATGGAAATCCAACTTTAACTTACTGTTCCAAGTTCCGCCTGCAAAATCACAAATAGAACCAAATTTGTCAAATAACACCAGAGCAAAAGCAAAGTTCTTAGATTGACTATTAGCATCACTAAAATTAGAAATGAAGTCCCACTGCTTAGTTCTTAAGTTCTTATCTAATGCACCATACACAATAGAAATATTAAAGCTCATATTATCCTTTAAAACATGAAAATTGAAAACATTATCTTTAAAAGAAATTAGGCTAGCGGAAACTCCCTGAGACCAAGCAATAGCAAAACAACCTGATCTACCTATAGAAGGGATGATAAACCAATCTTTCATTTTCAATTTTGTCATGCACTTTTCAACCCATTGCATCTTAACTTTAGTCTCAGATAAGAATATCATATCAGGATTATGAGTTTTATTCTAGTGGTTTAAATGATCTTGTTTCAACTCAGACCTAATACCCTGGATGAGGTTCCATGATAAAACTTTAAAGTCAAACCCATAAGCTTTATCATCCATTACCATATATAAGAATAGTAATTTATTATACCAAGGAAATAAATTATTCATGACATTTTTAAGGAACAAGAACAGATAAAAACTGCACAAACAAAAAGATTGTTGTGTAAAATTTATTTTGCTCCTAGTTCTATGAATTTTAATGAGAATATTGTAAAAACAAATTATAAAAACATGCATGCAAGAAGTTTTAAAGTAGAATTTAAAGTTTAGATCAAGATTATTGATTGAATCAATTGCATATAATTTATAAACATACTCAAACTCTGTAAATTCAAAGGTAAACTCTTTAAATCATACACATGCACTCTCAGACCTTTAGGATACCAGGATGTCATTCCCATATTTCAAATCATCCATAGCCATATTTATAGTATGTAATTTTTGAGAACAATCTAAGAAACTAATGCAAAATTTACTTTGTAAATCAGGATAAAAAAGATAGTCAAATAACTTAGCATTAGCAAAAGTATTAGAGGTAGATGCTTTGAGAGTAAAGCGACTAAAGATTACCTCAAACATTGCATTGTTATCTACTGTGGCAGCATTTCCGGAGCAGTCACCAAAGATTGGCCATCTCCATTGGAATCACCTCACCATATTTTTTCGGCTTCTTCCTCATTTATACTCCAAAGAAAGTGCATTCTCACTTCATCGGTAATTATCACAGACCTTTTCTTTAGTAACCCCACTTTTCCAACTCCTCCAATTATGTTCTTTTTATTTATCAAGACCCAAGCATTTTCAATCTTTGGTGCCGAGTAGTGGTCAATGAGTCGAAAACCAGTTTTCCCGCCTTCTCTTATGGAAACTCTCTTTTGGTTTAGAACCACTACTTTCACCATTAGGGATTTACCTTTGTCAACAATTCGATTCCTCTCATTTCATCTTTTAAGCCTTCTTCTATGTTGATGTTTGCTTTTTCCTCCAAAGCATCACATTACGATAGGTAGAAGCCCCTTCCCTATCTTTTACATTCTTTCTTCCATCTCCTATAATACCAACTCCCCGGCATCTCCATATTGTTGAAGCTAGAAACACTTGTCATCCTTTGATCTTCTCCTCTTAATGCCTCTTCTTTGCTGGTCTTCCATATCAATTCCACTTGTCATATATTCTGATCCCAGCACTTCAATGGTTACATCCTCCACCTCTGCACTTGTTTGAGCATCCTCATTCCTTATTTCTTCCTCCTCATTATAGACATACACTTTGGGGCGTTCTTATTATAAATACTTCTCCTAGCATTGCATTTCTCCAATGAATGAGAGGCATCAACATGCCAACATCTAAAACATGTTTGATGTGGAACTTCCATGAAGAAAATTTTCACCTTAACAGTTTCTCATCATTTGGATCAATAATGATGACTTTCACTTCATGCACCGAGATATTCCAAATGAAATATCAGCTACAACATGAGCTTGGTATTCTCCCTATCATTCAGTGGACCAATCGATTAAGGACTTTACCAATCTTGTCTGCTACTTGTTTTGCCACATATTGTTTCTCCACCAAATCTCCCATCAGTATGAAATTAACCCAGAAGTCTTGAGCAGAAAAATCCACATTCTCCACTTTAGTTTCATTGTTCCACATTCTCATTGTCAGAAGAAAACCCTGAGCTCTGTTTGGGATAGAGTAGATTGCAGCAGCAAAATCTGCAGCATTAGAAAATCTGATGATGAACACCCTTGGGTCTGCTGTCTTCTTCACTATTAATCTTCCAGTTGGCTTCCAAGACAAATTCAATGCATGAACTAGTTCCCCTGTGTTAAGCCCTCTAGGATTTTCACCTTTCTTTATTTCTTTGAAAATCTTCACAATAACACTAGGAAATTTCCTGTTCTCAGTATCCACAGCAGCATTTCTAAGAAATTCAATATATTTCTTAACAGATTTTGTGATATTCTGAGTTTCATCCTCTAAAATACTAGTAAGATGAAAAATATAGTTCCTAGATGGAACATCAGACATTTTAACAAATCTCAAATGATATGAAAGTTTCTGAGTATTATTGAGAAGATATGGAAAGTAGTTTTTGTACTTGGTTCTATAATCCTTTTCTGAAAGATTTCTTCTGATTTGTTTTGTGTGAGCACCAAGTAAGTTACTAATGTATATATAGGCAAGTTTAGAATTAGTATATGACACTTGTAAGTGTTTACAAGTAGGTGGCCTAAGAATGTAATGATTATAGGAGCAGATTTTCTGCTTGCATGTAATCTTAGAACAGTAGTAACTGCACAGATGTGCCACTTGTAATGGAAATCTCTGTCTTCCTAATTCAAGCAAGTTGTTAATGAATATATAGGCAGTCTTAAAGTGGGTAAATGACACTTGTAATTTTCTACAATGAGGTGATTGAGGAGTGAAGCCACTGTAGGGATAGATTTTCTGATTGCATGTAATATTAAAGGGAACAGTGAAGTCTGCATAATATTGCCACTTGTAATGAAATTCTCTGTATTTCAGAATCTGGAGGACAAAGTTTTGTTTGATGATTTTTAGGAGAAACATTTCTTCTTAAGGGAATTGACACTTGTAATAAGAGAACGTTATAAACAATGTTTTGATTTATATATTCACTGACGGGAACTATATTGCTGATGCTAGCAGTTTTCATAGATGATTTTATCAAATAATCTATATGACTGAAAACAATGATAACTTCAATTAACAAATATTCTGAAGATGTTGAATTGGGATTGTTCTTACTCAAGACGGAAGAAACTTTTCTTGCACCCAAAGTGAATACTATTTGTTGACCAGAGTGATTTTCGAAACACTGTAGCGAATCGCTCCTTCTTTGAACGGAGGTATTGACCGGAGATGGCCTCAACTGAGCATCAGCTCCAAAAATGCATCCCCTGTAGGTACGGAAAAGCAAACAAATGATTGTACATAGTTTATAGATATTATAATTATTCATAATAGGAAATCGATTGAAAATTAGGTTGAAGAAATAATAGGAAATCAACTGAAAAATTAGGTTGAAGAAAAACAGTTTAGAAAAGGAAAATAGAGCAAATTAAACAGATTCAAAGACTCTTAAAAGATGAAACAGACGAATAAATAAGAAAAAATGAAAACCCTATTCTGTTGCTTTTGAAAACAGATTGAAACTACCTAAACAGGGAAATTAAAGTCGAAGGAACCCTAGAAAAACGATTCAGGGTGAATAGGTAAGAGAAATTTAACCAATTATAACAATAAAATAAAAGGAAATCAATCTAGAATCTAAAGAATAGAAGAAGAGTAAACTAGAGGAAGATTAGAGAAAATTTCAGAGAAAAATTGGAAGAAAAAACGATGGAAATCAATGGAAAATCGAAACTGGGTTGACTCAGTGCTATCGCCGATCCTCAGAGCCCCCCAACCTTGTAAATGCTCGGTACCAATTTCTTTGCCTCATCGATTTTGATTTGAAATGGAGATCGGTAAAAAATTACTTCCTCTCCATCTCTTTGATTTCAAATTTCAATAACATAAAGTTTCTTACATTCTCTCTCTATTCTTGGGCAATATACAGTATGACCCAAGGAAAGAGATACATGTGGACCTTCTTTGTCCGTTCATTTCTTACACTAAAACAGATGCAATCATAAATGCATGATAGATATGTCTTATACACAAGACTTGTTCAAAACACTAAAGTAACCTGAATTCTAAGATGCATGTTAAGTAAAGCTTGTACTAAACACTTGTGCATAAGAACATTACATTAACTTTTAACAGTTAGAACTAATAGTGAAGTCCTGTTCAAAAGCAAAACCGAAATCCACCACCACCATTTACAAGATTACGTTTTCTAGCCCATGTAGGTATGTGGTTAACACTCATACTCATTTGCTTTTTTTTAGAATCGGTGTATTCTGAGATCCATCTTCCTGGATTTTCTCATTGGATTTATAAACAAATTTTATCACATTAGTTTCGCATTCTTTATTTTCTTCTCCATGAGTTAATGCATCTTCTTTGGATGGGAAATCGGGATGGTCTTGTACATCCATTACCATATTACTTCCAATATATGCAGCCTCCTCGAAGTCATATTCAAAAACAGAAACATCATTCTCATTCTCTTCAGATTCATCATTCTTATTCTCTTCTTTTTTCTCTTCTCCTTTCTTCTCTTCTTCTTTCTCCTTTATATCAGCGCTGCAAAGACCACTTTGTTCTCCTCTGTGAAGATCAGGTTGTTCTTTAAATACTGAACTAGCAGCAGCTTCTTTCTGCTTATCAGTACTTGCTAGTTTGCTTTTCTTGTCAAAAATTGCTTCCAACATTAGTACGGACTTATTACACAAGTCTGACTCTGGCTTATCTTTGTCCTTCATGTTTTGCAGATGATCTTTTGATTTTTCTTCATGAAATTAACTAGCTCTGAATACTTACTGAGTAATTCAAAATAACCCTCCTGCCACATTATGTTTCTTTTTTCTTCAGCTAGGTAAGGTGTTACCAATGTCCGCGACATCTTCACATAAAAATATTTTTGTGAATAATCAAGTGCAGAATATTTTTGCGAACAAATCACGTGTACAATAACTGGTGCACATTGTATAACTGTTATCAATGTTATACATACCTGTTTCATTGCTCCACCCACATCATCTTCAATTGTAGTAACAATATTGGCCACCGACCACTTCGACATCCTTGGAAATCCGGTGTAGTCTGGTTTTATAACATTACAGTGTTCAACAAACAAATACTTATGAAGAAGCGATTTGGGTTAGAATTTTACTTCCTTTATTTAAAGTAATATAAAGGACTGCATAAGGTTGAGGAAACTTACCAACAAATACATCCCACATCCAGAAACATTCCCGGGTGAATTGATGTGACCTCTTATGTTTTCCATGAGATAAGAGTGTATAAGATCTGGCCAGCAGGTTCTATTCATTTTGTGCAATGTCTTAAAGTATCCACCAAACTGTTTATAACTCAAGGACCCATTTAGTTGAGTGAAGAAAACTGTTACACACAAGTAAAGAGTAAATAATTTTGCCAAATCTTCTGCATCTTTTTCAGTTTGTTCTTCTGGTTTGACTCGCATTATATGTAGAATCAACTTCTCTATTAACGATTTCTGCATCTGAGAATCACCTTTGTCACCTGGTATCAAAGCTTGCATCCTATCTACCACTGAATCGGACACTATTTCAGAAGGCGTTTGTAATACTGTACTTGAATCGATTCCAAAGTCCACAATTTTCAATCCAAAAAAATAAGCTAATTTTTCAGATGAGCTTTTTACAATCACAAGATTGTTTTCTGAATCGTGAAAGACAAAAGCATGTTCTTCGTCGGTATCAGAGTTGTACCTTTTCACTATTTTCATTATGGCATCATTAATCCCCCACCAATCTTCTTTACTGGTTCTTCTTCCAAAAATAAAAAAATTTAGTACATTCCAAAATGGGCTATCCATAAGCTTCTCTAACTGCAGTTTAGTGAACCACACTAAACTTTCATCAGGCGTTCTTTTTTTATTTTCTTGCTTTCTGATTTCTTCATCCTTTTCAAAATATTTATTCACAAAGCAACATATGCCACTAAAACTGCACCTATATCTTGTAATTTCTGTTGAATTTGATTTGGCTACAAAAACAAGAGAGGAACAAATTAACGATTCATACAAAGTCATACAGTACCCAAATTCATACGTAACTAGTACTTTTAAAATTTGTTTCTTGTTATGATCAAACAATACCCAAATTCATACAAAGTCATACAAAATCATGGACGAAATCATACATTCCTACCTATTAGCAAACCTATTGCACAATAAGCAATACAAATCTAGTAAAAAATTAAGTTGTAATCCTTTAAATTGAAACAGAAATCAAGGAAATGAATATCATACAATAGTACCTTTCTTCTTCACAGTAATGGGCGTTGAATCTTCTTCGTTTTCAGTATTTCGCTTGGCTACAGAAAACGCAAGGAGCACAAATCAAATCAAAATATGTATTTTGTGCGCAGACTTCAAGCAATACAAAACTAGTGGAAACCTAGGTTGTAACCCTTCAAATTGAAACAGAATCATGGAATTAGAAATCAAATCTAGTAAAAAATCTAGTTGTAATCCTTCAAATTCAAACAGATGTCAAGGAAGTAGAAATAGTAGTACCTTTTTTCGCTGTGCTAGCGGTTGAATCTTCATCTTCTGATTGTTCTGTTTCTTTTCGTTTCTTCGTCGGATTTTCATATTCTGGTTGTTCTGGTTCTTTGGGTTTCTTCGAAACTGGTTTCTTTCGTACCCGTGGTGCCGCTTTTATTAACAGTGTTTTCTCTTGTTGTTGCTCGTTCACCATTGTTTCTTCTTTGATTTTCTCTCTCTCTCTCTCTCTCTCACTCTCCTCTGAAAGCGAAAGAAAGCGAAATCCTGTAAAAGTTTCTACAATGACTCCTCTTATCTTTATTACTTTTGACTAAGTCAACTTGGTCTCGCTCATTTACAAACTTAAGAGAGAGAGAGAAAAATAAGAGGCGTAGAATTCGAACCTTTGGACGAGACGACTTCGGCTTCGACCAAGTCAAGGGAGATAAAACCTTGACACGAGAAATGTGTAAGCCATGCCTACACAAGCTTTTGCAGTGGAAAATGCTACATAAAATACTGACTAAGAAAAGGAAATTTTATAAAATGTATATCTATTTTCTTTTTTTATAGGAAAAGCTTAGGCCTAGAAAGGCACTACGAGCGTACAATAGAGTCGTATTGGCATTGGTGTGGATGTACCACTCGGCTGCCAAAGATTGTTCTTAAAAGAAAGAGCTAAATTAAAACGGTATGTGGTGCGTGTCTGACTGAATCGAGTTATATGTAACACCATGCTAAATTGGAATGGGTCTTCAAGTGGATCAATTCTCACCGGAAAAAACCATTGAAATTTATCCAAAAATCCGACCCGATTTTGTGGTCGAATTGTAACTACCAAGTTCTTGATGCCGCTTCGCATGAGCCAATAAGGGGTAGTTACTTTTGCTAGGCCATTGCAAGTAGCCGATGAAGCTTGCCACCTGTAAAATCGAGTAATACTTTTGCTAGGCCATTGCACAATTGTGTTAAGGATTTTTCTTGGAAGGGGAAAATCCGACTTCCATACTATGGTAACTAGTGATTTGGGTGAAAATTGTGTTATGTGAGTTGTGTGTGAAGTGTGAGACGATCCTCATCTCTTCATTTTCAGGTGGTGATTTTGTTATCTATTTGAATAACAGGTTCTTGAGGGAAACATAAACAAAAAAAAAAAAATCTCTTAGGAATATAAGAAATAAAAACGACTGGTATCAATGGCGAGCTCTTCTTTCACCTCGTGCGTCCTTATCTGATACCATAATAAAGATTACCCTTCGTAGTTCGCTCACAAGGTCCAAAACATACTTTGGAGCATCTCTTGAGGGCAACTGCCTACCCTTACCATGCGTAGGCTCCGCCGGTGGGTCCAGCTAGGGATCGGTACACGTACAGCTCAGATACCTTCTGACTGTCATCAAGTTTCTCCTGATTTTCATTCATGATTTCCACATTAAGGTTTGGCATGTTTTTTGTAAGACTTTTGCAGCCTCCAAGAGTAACATCGGAAGATGGCATCCAAAGGTATCTCATTGCTTCATACTTTCCCATGTTTGTCAGAAGCGCCGTATCACCAAACTGGCTATCCCTGATTTCCAACTTGTTGAGTTTATTGCACCCATTCAACACATGAAGCACTCCTTTATCACCGTCGCCCCGGCGAAGGCGACAGAAAGAATCTCTAATTGTTCCCCATGCATACCAATGTACCTAAAAGCCAGTTCGGTCACAAGACCCGAGAAAGTGCTAAACGTCGGAGCCCCTTGCAAGACTTAATAATTGCTCCAAAGCCTTCATCTAGTGGATTGCACGTGACATGATCAGCTTTTCTAGGGTCAAGCATGCATAATCGAAAGCTAACCAAATTGGGGCAATTCTTGGCAACAAAGGAGAGGACATCATTTGTCATCTGCTGACAGTGGTATATCAATGAATTAAGCTCTTTGCAACGTCTGGACAGAACAAGCAGCCCAAGTTCCGTTACACCACCATCATATGCAAAGGATGGAAAGACCCTCAACCCTTGCAACTCTTTACAAATAGTAGCTACAATGAGTAACCCGTGGTCTCCAATTTTATCCAGTATCTGCATATGAAATGTAAACTTTAATCATCCCTCAATATAATGAAGAGAAATCAAGTATAACATGAACAAAATTTTCTTAAGAGATCGAACCCATAGTCTTTGAAGTTTTTTGCAGCGAAGAATCATTTTCCCGAGTTCCGCATCCGTAGATTCCCGGTGCATCGCTCAAATTCAAGAAAGTCGTTTGAGCAAATAGGATACTGAAAGCAGTAAGCATCCATCAACAACCTCTAAAAACCCTGACAAACTCCTGACATACTTACAATTGTCGAGGACACAGCATTAGAGAATTTCTCATAGGTCTCAGACTTGAATGTATCGATGTATGAACCGATCCCCAAGTCAACGAGATTAGGAGCAAGAGCTAGGATTCTCTGGAGTCTCGCAAGGGGCACAGAGAAGTTTAGCTTTAGATTTCTTAAGTTTGGGCATCTTGCAACAAGCATCTCAAGGGCTTCCCCCTCAACTTCAACCCCATTAGACATGCAAAATTTAAAGACACAAGAGAAGTGCATGTCTGTGGAAAAGAGCTCAGCCAGTGGCCCCGATCCACAATTTCACTAGCTTGCATGTCTAGTTCCCTAATATCCCTACAAAAACAAAACATTCATTAGAATGGAATTATAAGTTTCCTACGGTTTTTCCTAAGGCCATGAGAATCAAGTTTTAACACCTAAGGAATATACATTTCCTTTAGAATATTGCAATTCAAATGTAGAGGCTATTAGTTAAAAGCTGTTAACAACAAATGGTATGCATGAAAAAGTGCATAGTGTGAATGCCATACTAGGACAGAACAGGTGCATGTTCTGTTTTCAGCATATCTGGTTGGCTTATTAGTATCATGTTTCGGTCCAAGCAATAATGCTTAAATTGCTGAATTCCAACACACAGGAATCTCTTGGCTCCACTGTGAGGTCTCTTCTTGCATAAACAACTAGAAGGGAACCACCTTCATAGTGTAAGGAGCACCTTTTGGATCTACCTCTATCCATATGGTTGTCTAATTGATGGATTTTGATACCCATTTCGAAGTTCGAAATTCAATTGAAACAATGGACTCGAACTAATTGAGCATATGAATTAATAATTTTAATGCAATTTCCTAAGAGGCAACATTCAATAAGTTATAACCACGCATAATTTTGGATATGATATGAGCATTCAGCAACAACAACCGCGTTCAATCAGATAAACAAAACAAAATGAAGACAAGAAGCACAAAGATATTTTACCTTCAGTTAGATGCTATCGCAGCGAGGCCATCCGTAGTAAACCCGTCACATTTGATAAGTACAATCGACTTGAAATTGGGGAACGAACGAGATAACAGTTTAAGGCTAGCATCACAGACACGCATTCTCTTCAACCGTAGCTCCTCTAGCCCCGGATACCTCTTAGCCATAGCGTTAATCCATGGATATACCAAACCTCCCAAAATATTAGGATCCATACTAACATCAGTAAAGTAAGGCTTACCTTTCAAATTAAGAGCTTTAACTCCAGGAAACCTATTAATCAATGTCTGAGGAGCAATGGAGTAACAATTTCCAATAGAAACTCTCTGCCTACTCCGTATCTCTACTCTATACCATAACTTACAAACAATAGAAACAGCATTCCGGTCTTTCTGTGATGTAAGGAAATGAAATACTAACTCCAAAACCTCCTCAAGATAATCAAACATTTTTTTCAATACAACTCTTACAACAAACAACACACTAATCCAGGATTTCACTCGTTCAAGTAGTATCTACATCAAGATTCAACATTTATAGGAGGCCCCAAGAGAAATATGTTGAGTAATAAGAGTTCACCTAAAATTTCGGAATAAGTATCCATAAAGGTTTGAAAAAAACTTACTGGGAAAACAGACTTTAATTTGAAAATTGGTCACGGTTCTATTAATAAAAATCTCTGCACTGTTTACTTCCAACGGAGACAAGTCACCATCCAAGAGGTACAAAGAAGGTCCTTCCAATGGAGACAAGTCACTATTAATAAAATCTTACAGGATGGCTTTTACGAAATCTCTGCACTGTTTACTTCCAAGAGGTACAAAGTAGGTCCTTCCTGGCCACACTGTTGTATTAGCTGTTTGATGGAGCAGCAGGTAAGCCACCTAGTGGATAATTTTCTTACCTTCCGGATAAATGTTTAGCATGTACGTAGCATTTTTGTGTTCCCTAGGAAAAGTTCAACATGACAAAGATTGAACCAAACTAAATCCCAGATAACATAGTTTTATATTTAAATGGTGATTGTTATCGTATTAAGTTGGTACCAGAGTCCACTCAAACTCAGTCAATCATTTTTTTTTCTTTAGCCTTTAAATTTTTTTGAGATTTAATAATCGGCTCTCAATCAATGAGCCTTCAATTTTTTTTCTTACGAGTCTCATTAGCTCTGGAATTTTCGATATAAGCTTCTTTGTTTGACTTGGTCAATAAAAGTCAAGGATCGGATCAAATATTGTCATACTAACGATTTATGAAAGATTCAACATAACGCGCCCTTAAAAAGAATTTAAACCTAAAACCAGTATCATTAGCCAAGCCTTCCAAACATTAATCTTTTTTTTTTCCCGATATAATCCTCTCTTTTTTCGATACAAGAATTTTTCCGATATAATCTTTTTTTTTCGATATAAGAATTTTTCCGATATAATCTTAAGTTTTCCGATACTAACGATATAATCCTGTTTTGTGGAATAATGATCCGGGACCCACCTTGCACCGAGAGAGGTTTCTTGCCCTTCATCTCGTGGATCATCCATCTTTTGAAAGATCGTAACCGTTCATCATGGGTATCTCGAATGACAAGACCATTCAATACTAGATTAGCAGGCACTAGGTAGGTGCCGAGGCATTTTGATTTGATTTTGTCGGAACCGATGGTGCGATTTTATTATATTTTTGAGCCACACAAAGATGCATATTAGACAAGTGGCAATTACAAGAACACTCCATTTTATCTCTCCCTAATTTAATAATTTAATCTGTTCATTTTATCTCTCCCTAATTTAATAATTTAATCTGTTCATCTTCTCCCCAACTCTAACAAAAACAAAGAGAAAAAACAGTTCAAAAGAAAAAGAAAAACAGAGATTGAGTTAGACAAAGATATTAGACAAATGGCAATTATACTCTTCATCAATCACTACGGTGTGGGATATGAGACTCCGAGAATTGTTAAATGAGGCTGAAATCTTCAGTGAAAGGGTTCCAAAAGACAATTTTTTCAAACGCCATTTTATAGAAGATTACAAGGGTGATGTGGAACCACTAAATCCTCCACCATCTCCTCCTTCCCTCTTCGATGTAGAGGATCCTAATCATCCCATCATAGATTTGACTGCAGATGGTGATGAGATACGATTCTTGGAGCCTTATCTTGAAAAAGATGCCCCCCCTGGATTTACCCACACAATAGCAAGAGTAGAGAAGGGGATGGGTAAGATGGTATATCCAGAGGTTAAGCAGGAGAAGAGAGGTAAACATGCAAGGATCCCCGCCAGGTAATTTTGAGTATGGGTTTGAAAGAAGATGGGACGGAGAAACAAGCCAAGCTCCCGAAGGCGAAGGAAGAGACGTTATTGATCCTGATCAAGTGCTCGTGCTTGTTGGTACAATCAACAGTTGGTTTAGAATTGCTGAGTTTGCAATTGCAATTGATGGGGGTAATGCTTATCGCCCAAGCAGCTATGTGGTAGGTGATGCAGCTATTGGCTATCAGGCTCATGGACGGAACTTGAGCAATCAAAATTTCTTGTTTGCAATTGCTTCTACTGCTCCCGGTTATCCAGTGTCGACATCTCGGATTTCAAGAGAATCCCGACAATGTTAAACATTTTAATGGTAAGATTCCCGACAATGTTGCTAGTAAATCTTACTTGCTATGGTCACAGAAATTGGTGTTTTTTTGTATATTAAAATTTAAAGACTAATGAAACTCGACACTGAGATCTCTTGGTTAATGGGACTCTCTAACGTTGTTCCAACTTGGCTGTTAATACAGATCTCGGGGATGCTGCACAATCTGATCTCGGGGATGCTGCACAATCTGCAAATGACACTGAAGAGCCATATGCACAACACATTGAGGAGCTGGTGTGATATTAACAAGTTGTAGTAAAGTGGTAAGAAAGATGTCGTTCCTCTCAGACTTGTGAAGGATTTTTAGACTCAAATATAACTAGAAAACTCAAATAAGCTTGTATCAAGATTTTAGAAAGCACTGAGACTCAGGATTCCACTATTTTCCAATTTTTATGTGATTCATTATCAATAATTATCATGCAATGCATACGTTCAATTGATTCTTAAATATTGCCAATAGTAGATTTTCGAAATACTGGTTGTTAATCTCAAGCATGGAACATCAAGATCCCTAAGCTAAGCATGCACCATCAAGTGAAAACACAAAGAGTTAGCAAAAATCTTTATTTCAATTTCGATTCAATGCAAATAATCATAAAAAGAATTGCAGAAATTAATTAAATAAATATTACCACATATTTGTTGGAAAAATAGCTTCCTCCATCGCCTCAGCAAAGGGATTTAGCTCCTCAAATTAATCACTTGCTCAAAATATCGGTTCATAGCCCAAAAGTTGATTAAAAGGATGAAAAACAATAAAACAGACTGTTTGCAACGCTGCAGTGGCGTTACAAACAAGCTGTTACAATGGACCGTTACAGAGACAGACTTATGCACTGTTGAGTTGTCGCTGTTTTTAAGACCCTTTAAACGACTGTCCTAGATAGCCTTTTGTTCTTCGTGTTCTTCAGCAGCAGCAGCAGAACCCGATTTCCTGCAACTCCTCCTGTTGATCTCTGCTGTGTTCTAAAGCTCCCCCAAAGTATCCGTCACCTTCAATACCCCTCTCTGGGATTCGACCACACCTTTTATAGACCTCAAAACCCTTCAAAACCCGATAAAATTTCCTCTCTTCCTTTCCGTGCAAGTCACGGCAATAATATCTCTGCCGACTTACTTACACAATTCTAACCTGTCCAAACCATCCCAAACTCTTTATTAGGTAATTACGTATCTTAGGAAGGATTTTCTCACATTTAATCTCCCCGAATATTCCAAAATCAAGCCAACGAGACCCGTGTAAACTCATTCCCCTGTTTTTGCTCTAACTCGATTTCTAGCCACTTTGGGTTCCATACAACGACTTTACCAGCCCGTTTAGGCCTAATAAGTAAACCCAATCAAATTCAACCATTTAGTCTCGATAAAACTTGATCAAAATCTCAACCTTAATTTGCAACTTCGGTGACACTAGTTTTCCCGCCAAAACTCATTTTTGAATTTGTTGAAGATGACCTCCCTATCCAGTGGGGGTGCGAATAGCAGCTGCCTTGGGGTGTCCTGAGGGTGCCCCTTAGTAATTAGGGTACCCCTTATCCATTTCCTGGTGCGAATAATAATTTTCTTCCACGAGCGCAAATACCACTTTTCGAGCCAATTTTCCCGCAAAACCTTATTTCTCCAAAAACACCTACAAAGACATAAAATACCAAAATAAGCGCAAAATCGAGTACTAACATTACAGAGAATTGAGACTAATATAGACACATAAATGCGTCTATCAAATACCCCCAAACTTATTATTTGCTAGTCCTCGAGCAAAATTAAAAACAAAAATAAAATCCTAACTCACTTTATCGCAGCATCGTCGATTGCATTTAGCGTATGCAATAAGCCTTTAAACCCCTAGGTGGCCCTAGTGGCCGAGTTATAGTCTCGGGAGGGTTTACCAGAGGTGTACCCACAAAACCTTTACACTCCAGGACCTAACTATCTACGCGAGAACCTTGGAAGGCACTAAAGAATCTCCTTGGTTGGCATACTTATTGACTACGGGAGGAAGTACCACGATGCGAAATTCCAATTGTTGTACACGAGTTTGCACTCAAGCATACTAAAATTCATATATAAGTCACGAGCTCTACTCAGATAGTCACACTATGGACATCAATACCCGGAGTCAAAACTAATCACATGGATAGATAAAGAAGATGGATATATAGAAAAACATAGATGGTTTTGATGTTTACTAAGTAATCGATGTTTCCCATATCTGTCTGAAGGCCACTTCCAAAATGAACCTATCCTAATGGATGAGATACTTGTCCGACTAATATCAACACAACCTGGCATTTACAAGGGAACCAGTAGTCGACAATCCTAATTCTAGATCAACACGTCTGGCATATACAAGGGAACCAGCGGTCGATTTATTCACTGAACATTAATATTTTTTTTTTTTTATTTAACTGCATGATTAGATCTTTTGGATCCAAGCGCATGCTTCTTGTCAGCAGATTACATGATAGTTCCCGTGGATCCTGCATTCCACGCTTGTTTAGGGCGACGGAGACAGGAAAACACACACATATTGCTATTCCCAAGTGTTAATTTTATTCGTTTTTTGGTCTAATTGGTCTAGTCTTTTTTTTTTCAACTTTTTCTTTTTCACTTTTTCACTTTTTTTTTTTGGTATCTCAATCACTCTAATTCACCCTAGCATTGGTAACAACTTGAATCGTGGGACCCACCTAATCACTTAGAGAAACATAGTTTAAAAACAAAATAAAATAAAAACAGAAGTGAAAAGGACTCAACGAGATTGGTGAAACTATCATGTTATTTCTAACACCTGAGCTCACAGTGCTTTTATGAATAGACTCTTTAGATGTTGCCATCTAATCGTTGGTTCCTCAACTCCTACAACCAAAATGCTTCCATCCACTTAGATTGGTTAGTGCCATCCTTAATAAGCATAAATTTCTAGGCTCTGGAGTTTAACAATGCAACTAAAATGTTTCTCCCATACCCCCAAACTTAAATCTAACATTGTCCTCAATGTTCTAAAGATAAAATTAAAAGCATGAACAAGGAGAAACTGTTACCATTTGAAGTAAAAGAGTTAAGGAAAGATATTACCGTGTCGCATGAATATTGGGTTACCTCCCAAAAAGTGCTAAGTTTAACGTCTTCAGCCAGACTAACAAAGGATTAGTCAACTCATAGAATCATAAAGTAATAGCCGAAATTTCTGTGGGTCATCAAAACCAAATAGAGCTATCACAAATAAAAGGAATCTCCAACTTGCCAAGAGAATTAACAAATAATGCACACCCTTGTCTAGTTTCCTGTTTAAGACAACTACATCTAGCTGTGGTTCAGGTTCAGGTTCTATAACTGGGTCGAGATAAAATATTCTCATGGTATGTATTTCCTCAAAGCTAAGATCCGGTTCAGGTATTAGAGTCTGGAAAAACTCAAATAAAAACTTAGAAGCACATAATAATAACCTGAATAGTTGCGGATCCTTAAAGTCAATCAATTTTGACTCACACAATTGACCACGATGAAAGTGGCGGTCAATCTTAAGCAAATGTGTCAGTACTAATTTCCTAAAGTACTTAGGTTTAGTCTCAAAACTAAAAGATTGACACATCTGAAACTTATACGTTCCCACAATTGGTTGAAAAATATTTGGTGGGAAAGCAAAATCAATCTGGGTATCATAGCCTGGGCTAACCACATCAACCAGAGGATGGGTTTCTAACAACTGAACTGCTCTATGAAGATACTCTTGTGAAATTGTAGAGGCATATATTCCAAGTCCACCCCCAAACTTAGAATTTTGGGTGTCTCTAAATAGACTAGTCACAATATTCCTAATTTCTAGACCATCAGGTTCCTGAAAAAGGTCAATTGCTTTATCTAAGTTATAATCAGGTGGTTCATCCTCTAAATGCATCTGATGCATACAAAAGGTAGGACTTATGTCCTTAATATCCTCTATGGTCCACCCTAAAGTTTCCTTATTGTCTTGAAGCACGGTCACTGGCCTACCCTCATGATCACTATCCAAATCGGAAGCTATAATAACAGGGAAAGTCTCAGATGGGCCTAAAAATGCATAATTAGGGTCCAACGTAGGAGGATCTCTAGGCTCTTCGAAACAAGGGCTTAAGGTAGATTCAGTAGCTAGTAATGGTTCGAACCTAGCTTTCCATTTGTCGGTATCTAACATAGGAATAGAATCCAATAGAGCATTTACTTGTTCAATGTTGCTATCCTCGTCGAAATCCATGCTAAAATGGGCTAGACAACTCTCTAATGGATCTTCCGATATGATGTTTGGTAATGACTCCTGAACTAAGGTTCCTATCATGTTCACCTCTTCAATGCATGTGTCATCTAGCTCGAGAATGCGACTTATTGACATTAAAAATATTCAACTCAATAGTCATATTACCAAAAGATAGATTCATAATACCACTTCGACAATTTATGATCGCATTAGACGTAGCTAAAAATGGGCGACCTAAAATCACGGGTATCTGGTTTTCTAAGGTGGGGACCAGGTTGGGTATCTAAGACCACGAAATCCACAGGATAAATAAACTTGTCGACCTCAATAAGAACATCTTCTATCACACCACGAGGAATTTTAACGAGACCTATCACCTAACTTGCAGTGTTATCTTGTTAGGTTTCAATTCACCAAGTCCTAGCCGTAAGTACACATGGTACGGCAATAAGTTCACACTAGCTCCTAAGTCAAGTAAAGCTTTATCTACCCGATGTTTTCCTATCGTGCAAGCAATGGTAGGGGCACCTGGGTCTTTATATTTAGGAGTTGTGTTGTTCTGAATGATCGAACTTACATGACTAGCTAAAAAGGCTTTTTTAGGGACACTAAGCTTGCGCTTTCGCGTACACATATCCTTAAGGAATTTGGCATAAGCGGAAGTTGCCTAATTGCTTCTAGTAACGGAAGGTTTATGGTAACTTTCTTAAAAACCTCCATTATGTCATTAAAGTTGGATTCACTCTTTGTTGGTACTAATAGCTGTGGAAATGGGGCTCTAGGCATAAAACGGGGCCTCTCGGAACCGAATTGACATCATCGAGATTTTATCAGTCCCTCGGTTATGGATGGTCCTGAGGGTGAACTACTGATATGCTCACTATCGGGCATGGTTACCTGATTGTCTACTACTCTGCCACTCCTAAGGGTTATAACTGAATTCAACTGATGTGATGGTTTTTCACCTACTTCATGAACTCCTCTAGGGTTTGTTTGTGTTTGACTAGGGAACCTACCCTTTTCTCTCAAAAATTCATTTATCAGACCAACCTGGGTTTTTAACTCGGAAATAGCCTGACTATTTTCTTGTCCTATCTTGTTACTAGCTTGTAGACTTTGTTCTACTGATAGCTGAAATTTTGCAGTTTGCTGAGTTAACAAGTTGAGAGACTCCTCTAAGCTTAGGATTTTCTTATCTGACTGATTCTGAAACTGAGTTGGTCCTGAAGGATTCTTAGTATAGCCAAAACCTGTGGGAGCATTCGAATTACTAAACTGACCTTGGTTCTGGTCCTTAGACCATGAAAGGTTCGGATGGTTTCTCCAACCAGATTATAGGTTTCGAATATGGGTCAAACTTTTGACGGTTATCAAATCTAGTGTTATTATTATAAAGAGCATTGGCTTGCTCTTCAATAGTCCTGCCTTCCCAAAAAGGCTCCACTCTACCACTAGTGTGACCCAATTCTAAAGCTTCTAACCTTTTAGCTATTCTTTGCAATTTTGGCATCTGATTCAAAGCCTCCTTCTACCCTATTAACGTTTCCTCTTCCTAGAAGAATTGTTTTATTGGGTTCCCTACTATTTTCCCATTGCTGGGTCTTTTCGGCGATTTCATGCAAATATGTCATCGCCTCATCAACTGTTTGGTTTTCAAACCCACCTGTACACATAGATTCTACTGTGGTTGTAGTGGAATAATCTAAACCCTCATAAAGGATCTGAACTAACCTAACCTTTTCGAGACCATGATGAGGACATTGGGCTAATAAATCATTGAACCTTTCCAAATACCTATACAAAGATTCTCCCTCCTGTTGAGAAAACGTGCAGATTTGCATCCTAATAGACGATGTTTTGTGCCTAGGGAAAAACTTGTTCAAAAAGGCAGATGTAAGTTGTTCATATGTTTCAATTGAACCAGAAGCCAAACTATATAGCCACGATTTGGCTTTATCCTTCAAGGAAAAAGGGAATAACCTGAGTTTCAAAGCATCATCATCAAGGTTTCTAATCTTTAGGGTACTACAAATTTCCTCAAAGTCCCTAACATGGAAATAGGGGTTTTCATTTTCTTTCCTAAGAAGATTGGGAGCAGTTGTAAGGTCCCAGGTTTAAGTTCATAAGTTGCTTCCGTTTCAGCTAACCTGATACACGAGGGACGAGTAGTCCTAGTCGGGTTCAACAAAGCTTTCAAAGTTGCCATTTCTGGCACTATCGGAATATTAGGGATTGTCTCCTTAAGCGGACGTTCAAAAACGGACTCTTCAAAAATTGGACTTTCTAAATTGAGGTAATCGAGACGCTTAGAACTACTAGGTTTCTCTTTAACAAATCTACCTAGGGCGTCTCTTTTACGTTCAGGCATGCAAAAGAATAAGGAACGGGATCCTATGCAATCACAAATCAAGGCCGACTCAACCAAAACAAACCTACAGATTTCTAGCAAACAAAAAGCATGATGGATCCACTTAGATTGTTTCTAGACCAGCTTCTAATCCTTCGAAAGGGAATTCGTTACAATTTAAGCAAACCCCTCTGGAATCAATCGAGTCAAAGTAAGTTGAATAGAGGCGAGGGAAGCTCGGTGGAGCTTTGATACCCAAGGCCTCACCGGAATTACAATGCGGCGCAGTCACGCATTCAACTCACAGAAACCTTTATGAACTTCGAAGTGTGCTTAAAAGAGTAACCAATATTTTTCGAATGATTTTCCTATTAAGCTCGTTACCCTATCGGTCTTGTTCTAGTCAAAATTTTAAGGCTTAGGTTCGCGTAGGTTACGTGTTCCTAAGGCGGGCAAGAAGAGAACGGTGATGAAATCCGAACCCTTATCTTGTATGGCCAGGCCTTGCCCTTTACTATAAAATTAAAGCAAAGTATTCAAGTCCTCAGCATATATGCAAACGAAGGAGTCCAGTAACTCGCTGACAGGGGATTCGCGAGTGTTTAGAATCTTACCTCCCGTTCCGACGGGGGATGAATCGGTTGTAGTCGACTCGGGCCACTGACTCCTATGTCAGTGTACGAACCCAAGGTGCGAGAGACAATATCGTAATTGTCCTCCTTCTCTCGCAAAATGTTTATATTTAAGACTACCCTTCCTGTAGGGTTTAAAAATAATGTCCAAAGTCCCAAAAATGTCCAAAAAAAGTCCAAAAATAAAAAGAAAAATTACAAAAATAATTATAAACCCTAATACAGTTTTTCCGAAAAACCCTAAAAAAAATAAAAATAAAAATACAATTCTTTGTCTCTTCCTCGTTTCTTTTCGCTTTGTCTTTGACTCCAAGTCTTTTATTATTCACCAAATCTTTGGCTCAGCTTTCTTTTCGATCCGAAATCCAATACCTGTAACCACAAGACAAATACCCAAGAAAACGTAAAATAGAACAAAAGAATAAATAAAACTAAAAAAATAAATCTAAAACCCTAAAAACAAGTCCGCGTCGGCGGCGCCAAAAATTGGTGTGATATTAACAAGTTGTAGTAAAGTGGTAAGAAAGATGTCGTTCCTCTCAGACTTGTGAAGGATTTTTAGACTCAAATATAACTAGAAAACTCAAATAAGCTTGTATCAAGATTTTAGAAAGCACTGAGACTCAGGATTCCACTATTTTCCAATTTTTATGTGATTCATTATCAATAATTATCATGCAATGCATACGTTCAATTGATTCTTAAATATTGCCAATAGTAGATTTTCGAAATACTGGTTGTTAATCTCAAGCATGGAACATCAAGAGCCCTAAGCTAAGCATGCACCATCAAGTGAAAACACAAAGAGTTAGCAAAAATCTTTATTTCAATTTCGATTCAATGCAAATAATCATAAAAAGAATTGCAGAAATTAATTAAATAAATATTACCACATATTTGTTGGAAAAATAGCTTCCTCCATCGCCTCAGCAAAGGGGTTTAGCTCCTCAAATTAATCACTTGCTCAAAATATCGGTTCATAGCCCAAAAGTTGATTAAAAGGATGAAAAACAATAAAACAGACTGTTTGCAACGCTGCAGTGGCGTTACAAACAAGCTGTTACAATGGACCGTTACGAGAGACGACTTATGCACCGTTGAGTTGTCGCCGTTTTTAAGACCCTTTAAACGACTTGTCCTAGATAGCCTTTTGTTCTTCGTGTTCTTCGGCCAGCCAGCAGCAGTAACCCGATTTCTGCGCAACTCCTCCCCGATCTCTGCCGTGTTCTAAAGCTCCCCAAAGTATCCGTCACCTTCAATACCCCTCTCTCGGGATTCGACCACACCTTTTATAGACCTCAAAACCCTTCAAACCCGATAAAATTTCCTCTCTTCCTTTCCGTGCAAGTCACGGCAATAATATCTCTGTGACCTACTTACACAATTCTAACTTTGTCCAAACCATCCCAAACTCTTTATTAGGTAATTACGTATCTTAGGAAGGATTTTCTGCGATTTAATCTCCCCGAATATTCCAAAATCAAGCCAACAGAGACCGTGTAAACTCATTCCCCTGTTTTTGCTCTAACTCGATTTCTAGCCACTTTGGGTTCCATACAACGACTTTACCAGGCCGTTTAGGCCTAATAAGTAAACCCAATCAAATTCAACCATTTAGTCTCGATAAAACTTGATCAAAATCTCAACCCTAATCTCGCAACTTCAAAGTGACACTAGTTTTCCCGCCAAAACTCATTTTTGAATTTGTTGAAGATGACCTCCCCCTATCCGAGTGGGGGTGCGAATAGCATGTTTGCTTGGGGTGTCCCGAGGGTGCCCCTTAGTAATTAGGGTACCCCTTATCCATTTCCTGGGTGCGAATAATAATTTTCTCCCACGAGCGCAAATACCACTTTTCGAGCCAATTTTCCCGCAAAACCTTATTTCTCCAAAAACACCTACAAAGACATAAAATACCAAAATAAGCGCAAAATCGAGTACTAACATTACGAGAATTGAGACTAATATAGACACATAAATGCGTCTATCGGGAGCCTCTGTCGGGTGTGACAAGGAGTGCATAGCGCGGCGCATGGATGAGGATGCATCCCGAGAGCGAAAGAACCCGCAGCCGGAGGAAGTTGTATTAGCTTTTGGTCACATGGTGGAGTGGGCAAGTGTTTTTTAGGCCAACTTTTTTGGGAACTTTTTTTGGGTTGAACAATTCTATACACAAGGGTATATGTTGGCATTTATGGTATTTTGATGATACTAAACAGCAATCTGTATAGCGGTATGCTCATATTTTCTGGTACAACTTTTTTGGGAACTGTTTTTGGGTTGAACAATTCTGTAACAAGGGTATATGTTGGCATTTATGGTATTTTGATGATACTAAACAGCAATCTGTATAGCGGTGTGCTCATATTTTTTGGTTGTTTGACCGGTAGCTCCCAAGATTTCGTTAGTAATTTTAAAAAGCTAAGGATATTTGAGTGGAAGCATACCAAAATAGGTGGTTTGTCTTTTGAATTTGGCAGAACAACAAAACAGGGAAATGTAGTTCTAAGAGAGTTTCAGCCTTTCTAATCTGCAATTAGCACTTTACATCGATTTTTTAACATTAGATGGATTCTCCGCAGAGAACATGATTTTCTTACAAGCCTTGCTTCCTTGGAAAGTATATCTTTAAGATCTACAAGCCTCCTACTTTAAATTTAAAAGAAACCCAATTACAAGTAGTAAAAGAAACTTTGCATCTACTGATGCTTGTAAAAGACCTCCAAGGCTGATCATCCGGAATTGAGTCACCATTCAACTCAAACATCACAGTTGTGACAGCTTCAGGTATTAGTAACCCTCCATTTATCAGTTTATGCAACCCTCCAAGCTGATCGACTCGACTGTCTGAAGATCATAAGCTGTGTTCCACAAAGTGCTCGATAAGAGAGCTGGAAAAGCGCTCAACATTACCTTCCAGATGAGGGTGCACATCCACGTGATATAGGCTTGATAATGTTTTTACTTTCAGGCTCTTCAATTCAAGTAGTATGTTGCAACCATCTGATGTGGGTATAAGGTCCTCTCTGCGTTTGAAAAATGTGCCTCATCAAAACCGTGTTTGATAACAACAAAATTATATATACATGTAAAAGATATCTAGTTGGTTTAAAATAGGGACAATGAGATCCATTTAGCGTGATAAGAGCACACTTTGCTAATATCAATCAAGAAAAAACACTCCTGTAAAAGGCCTTAGAAAACAGTCGGCCTTCTATATGATGCCAATTTCTGTACATCACAAAGTTTGTTAAAGAATAAAAATCAGTTAACAATTTCATGAAATTGATCACTAATTTACTTCATAAACAACCTATCAAACAGATATTCAGTTCAAACTTATTGAAATAACTCTTTACATCAAGCAGATGATTCGGATGCTAACAGTAGTAGAGATGATCACTAATTTACTTCATAAACAACCTATCAAACAGATCTTCAGTTCAAACTTATTGAAAAAAAATTCTTTACATCAAGCAGATGATTCGGATTCTATAGCAGAAATGGGTAAAGAAGATGAACTATTCCAATACGAAATTTATCGGGTCCGACTCAGTGGATCATATTCGACACAAATTTAAAAACAAAATAAATGAACAGGGCACATTCATTTGTTATAATTAGAAGAAAGATATGAGATGTTATGATCTATGGGATAGTTGTAAATGGAATTATGGAGGAAGGAGTGAAGGAATGGTGCAACATAACAATTAAAAACTACGATAATCCCATTGCCATGTGACAAAAGGCATGCCCTATTCAAATTATGATAAACTCGATTTAAACGTTTACAACTTCATAAAATAGGTGAGGTCAGAACCTGCTTTAGAAAGGTGACTAATAATTGAATTAGGATAAAGATCATACCAGGAAGTGCAGGAAATCTCCACACGGATTTAGCAAAGCGTTTGATCAAATTAATTGTTGTAGGACTTGCATTTCCAGCTAGGATTACTCGTCGGTTGAAGAAAATTAATTCTATTCAACCTCCAAAATAATCCTGGCCAGACTTATTAGTCTGTTAGGCGATGAAACTCCCCCCACGCGTTGTGAGACTACTCGACACATTATATTCCTGCAAGGATTACACTACGTTAGAAGAAAATTATTTCTAATTTTAAACCAAAAATTAAAAATTGAAGATGCTACCTTGCACCATGTGCTCCAAGTAAGCATTTCGTTCTGTCGTGCCGTCCCCTCTCTACCGGACATAACAACTAGCTCTTTAATTGATGTGTTGCCTTTAATGTTGGTTTTGAAATTGTGTTCATTCAACTCAAACACCAGTGATTGATCAAAAAAAACCTCCAACTCCAGTAGTGCAGTTGTGACAACTTATCCGGCAAGTGGGTATACAGGGTTATCCCAGTGATAGAAAACAGTTGCGTCATCATCATCACGGCTGATGCAAGTAAAAAACATGTCAGGTTCAACGATAGATGGGAAGGCATAATTCTTATCAACACTTGAGGAGCAGGCAGTTTATCAATATTATACCTATTTGTCCTGTATCCAAATAGAGCACCCCTGTCGAAAGATCCCGATACATGTTTGCTTGATAGAGCAAACACCGACCTATTCAATTTCCTGCTTTTGCAATACAAGCATTAATATATAACCCGATAAACCAAACACTGATTTAGTTGAACTTTAACACACAGAACAAAAGTTCAACTTAAACATAGAGAAATGAAATGTCTTTCTGATTTATGGGCCGTTTCACAAAATAAAAATCAAAATGACCATTACAAATAAACTTAATGTCCAATTGAAACCAAATTCAGGGTGATTAGAATCAGAAATCAATCCAATTGAAACCATCAATTATCATCAGCATCATCAAATCAATCCGAGAAATTGAATGAATATTCACAAAACTTAAAACCCTAAGCAGAAATGAATCCCAAAAACATAACAGTCAAAATGACCAATTGAGATTTAATCTACAAATAAGCCTAATGTTTCTATTATCTACAATTGAAGTTTGGGTCAGGGTGATTTAGAATCAGAATTCAATCCATGGAGTCTACAATTGAAGTTAAATCATATCAAATCTGATTTAAGAAAAGAAAAAAAAGTTTTAACATATCATTACCTTGCTGGATTAAGATTAAACTCCAAAGTAAAGCAATACCTGCACCAGAAATTGAAAAAAAAATCAATAAACTGAAAACCCTAAGCAGAAATGAATGAAGATACTCGAAAAGATAACAATCAACTCACCTTCCAATTTTGATTAAAGCAACGAGATTCTTGTTAATTAATCTTCGATGGAAGGAAATGATTTTGTTTGCAGAGAGACGGAGAAGGAGTGTCTCGAGCATGCGGCGAGAAAGGAGAAGCCAAAAATAATAGGGTTTCGGTTTCGCTCGTAAGTTGTTGGTACTTATAGTCTTATCTAGGGTTTCTAATCCAACGGCTGATGCTAACCACTAACGGACGGTTGAGGATTCCCCAGTTCAAGCCCGGCCGACATTCATTTTTCTTCCTTTGCAAAACCCTTGTGTTCAAGGCTTAGTTCACCCGCATCGGCCTGTGCAGGTTGTTTGGGTATGTACACAACCCTTTTGCACAACACCAATATTGGAGGCATTTTGAGTCTTGTCAATTTGACTTAAGCCTTGACTATGTCAATCTGACTCTATTTCGTTGTCAGTTTACTTTGGTAAATTCTTATTTTAACAAGGTGCGAACTGTTGATTTCTCAAAGAGATTGGCCAATCAACACATGGTTGCAGTACACATGGTGTTCAGACTTCAAACCCCTTAATTCATAATTAAACCCTATTTTCATTATATTTGTTTATCAAAAAAAAAAAAAATCAATTTCGGGTGAATGCATAAAATGAATTTGACGCTCGAAAATAGGAAGAAAAATGATGTGGGCGGTTAGATCCAAAACCCTTAATTCATGATTAAACAAAAAAGCATTTAATTTCGGGTGAATGCATAAAATGAATTTGACGCACTTAATAGGAAGAAAATTCCTCTATAAAATGAATTTGGCAGTTAGAAGAATTTTGAGTTGCGTCTTTTTAGCAAAATTATGTATAAAATAAAATGAATTTGGCGGTTAGTGTTTTGAGTTGCGTCTTTTGCCTCTATTAAAATCTTTTGCCTTGTGTCCTTTCATCTTCTATAAATCTTATATAAACGGCTAAATTCTAACCTTTCAGTATTGCTTCTCGTTTCATATTACCAAAACCAAAGATAGTTAGCGGAAAAACCAGACAAAATCAAGCCTTCAAAAACTGTTCATTTCGCCTTGTAAAAAAACAAAAGAACATCAGGGTACTAGACCCAGCGAAAAATGGCAGGATCAAAGACTGAACAGAAGAAAAGTAAGTACTGTAATGAGATTTATTATGTTCCTTTTTTTAATAAAAGTGTGAAATTTATTATGTTCCTTTTGAGGAACATAAGTTTGTACGCTATAATGTTTCACGGACCTGGAAACAAAAAGATGTTCTAGTATGCCATATTTAACCATGATTAAATTTTTTTAGTAGTCACTGCAATAACGATTTTTTTGTTTTTGTTCCTGTGGTGTTTTAGGAGGATACAACAACAAATTTACTACCCTGGAAGAAGAAGTTAACCGTTTAGAAGAACAGATAATGCAAAAAGATATTGTGATTGAAAAACTGCTGAAAGTGGAAATCAAATATGAATCAATTTTGGGACATGCCAGAAGCATAATAAAGGACCTGCAAGATAAGAAAATCAACAAGAGAGGTGATTTTCCATACAAGGATCTTCTGGAAAGCACCTTAAAATTCATTACTGGTCGTCATGAGAACCCTTCAATCAAAAGAAAAATCAAGCCAGATGAGAAGCAAGAAGGGAAAAGAGTCCGAGGAAAGCAGGAGACCGAACGATTTGAAAAACAAACCCCTCATGTCCCTGTGCCCGAACAAGGAAAGTTAAGGAGTCTCGAGGGAAATGAACTATATGACATGATGGGTCCTGCAGACAAATTAAGACTTGAAAAGTTGTGGAGCTCCAAATCGAGGTAATCTTACAAAATTTTACACACTCTTCGCATATACTTTGAATCGAATTAAATACACTAGATTATTAAAGACTTGAAGTAAATAATATTGTTTTTCTTATTAACATTTACAGAGAAGATATAGCTCTTATGGTGCAAGAAAATTTTAGGGGATTAGATAATCCAGTACTTATTATTGTTTGCTGGGTACTCGAGGACCTACTCTTCAAAGAATATTTGGACATTGTGGTAGTCCATTTCTACATTTTAAGGAGAAAACTGGGAACTTTGAATGATCGAAAACACAAGGGAGACCACAAGTACCTAAACTGTGCTTACATGGATCCTTTTGCATGGGTAAATTTCTCTGAGAAAAGTAATACTAACTATATTTTGAGTTGCACTTAACATATAAACAAGAAAATTACATAATTAAGATGCTGCGAAAAAATATTAATAATAGATACACTTTGCTTGCAAGAAACAGTGATCAAAGGATACGGTGACAAGGGTGATCTGGTGGACAAATTCATAGAAAAAATGGCTGATAATTTGGATCGTCTTCTGATACCCATGAACAACCTTGGCAAACACTGGACCCTCTTGGTGTTCGATTTTAATTCTGAAGAATGGACCTACTACAACTCACTGACTGCCAATGCAGATAAGTGCACCGATGATGCAAATGAAATGGCATTGACAAAGTGATGTATGGAATTAAACAAGAAGAGACCGACCTTGGGAAAAAGCAAATAGCCAACACTGATGTGAAGCCAATCAAGTGTCCACAACAAGGAAGCCACCCAGATTGCCTCATGTACACTTGCTACTTCATGAAAAGATGCTCAAAGATAAATAAGGAAATTGAAATGAATGAAGAAAAACTTAGAAGCATCTGCCACAGTATGAGGCAAAAAGTGGTGGCAAAATGCTTGAGATCATGCGAATATAGCGATGTCTACACTGGCTAACAATACACTGAAATCTTTTAAATACTACTTTTATCATTTTATTGCAACTCTACTTTTTTCATCTCTTCTAAAAGACTGCTATAATTATTCTATTGCAACTTTCTATGCACAACTACTTTCAAATTCGAAAATATAATTTATTGAATTGACATCTTAACATATACGGAGTAATAATAATAATAATAATAGTAAGAATAAAAAGGGACTCCCTATAACCCACAAGACTACTACACACGCGCGATGCGCGTGGTAAAATTATCGACTAACCCTTTTACGTTGTAGGCTATTAAGCAAAACCGAAAAAATCTTTTATTCATACAAAATTCAAAATACCCGTACAATAATAAAATACCCGTACAATAATATACAATGTAATGCAGATTTACTCTTGAACTGGAATTATAAATCAACTTCCACGGGCGGGTTATATTGACTATTTTTTTTTGTTGGTGCCTCGTCATTATCCTTTGTTGAAACATTATAACCCATTCGAAAACAAAGATGAGCCGTGCCGCGCTATACGTTGTTCTCACCTTCGGAGGGGGAAGAACGCTCGATCACCCGATGTGTACACATCGAGATATTCCGTATGTGGACATCCTGAGCATAACTCGGTGGAATATTCCTATTCTTAAGAGAAATGCGGGGGTGGATAAAAATAACATACTCCAAGAGTTTTGGACCCTGTCCTCCCTACTCGCATTGGGATGGGCCTAAGGAGAGTCGAAACCACCTGCCGCGCCTTGGTCATCATCCATGCACCCACATGAAATTACTTGTACTGCCCAAACGGGATGAAATACCTTGTCCCGGGAAAAACACAAAATAAATGACATGACTTACCTTTCAACCTTCTGCGGTTTTTTATTCATCAAGATGATCCACGGAATGACCACAAGGAAACATGACTTGCCGTATTTGGAGTCAGATCAGTCTCGACGTCTGACTCAGACCTCACCCCCGACTCGGACTCGTTTGAGTCATGTCACAAAATACCCCCGACTCATGTGGGGATCAAACCACTAGGTCAGATTGTTTTTTTTTTTTTTAAAGTCCGTCGCCTCAGATGTGACTCAATATAGCCGGGTGATTTCGGTCAGATCCAGATGACTCGGATGAGTCAAGGGCAAACATACATGGTGTTAGACCGGGTGAGTAATATGAAGGTGACCCATAACGCGCTCATAAGGTAGGTGAACCTGCTACTCGCGCGTCGCAAGGACTGTAATGTACCTGTGTCAAATCAACTTCCGCGGGCGGGTTATATTGACTTTTTTTTTGTTGGAGCCTTGTCATTATCCTTTGTTGAAACATTATAACCCATTCAAAAACAAAGATGAGCCGTGCCGCGCTATACGTTTTTCTCACCTTCGGAGGGGGAAGAACGCTCGATCACCCGATGTGTACACATCGAGATATTCCGTATGTGGACATCCTGAGCATAACTGGTGGAATATTCCTTTTCTTAAGAGAAATGCGGGGGGTGGATAAAAATAACATACTCCAAGAGTTTTGGACCCCTGTCCTCCCTACTCGCATTGGGATGGGCCTAAGGAGAGTCGAAACCACCCTGCCGCGCCTTGGTCATCATCTATGTACCTACATGAAATTACTTGTACTGCCCAAACGTGATGAAATACCTTGTCCCGGGAAAAACACAAAATAAATGACATGACTTACCTTTCGACCTTCTGCGGTTTTTTATTCATCAAGATGATCCACGGCATGACCACAAGGAAACATAACTTGCCGTATTTGGAGTCAGATCAGTCTCGACGTCTGACTCAGACCTCACCCCCCGACTCGGACTCGTTTGAGTCATGTCACAAAATACCCCCGACTCATGTGGGGATCAAACCACTAGGTCAGATTGTTTTTTTTTTTTTTAAAGTCCGTCGCCTCAGATCTGACTCAATATAGCCGGGTGATTTCGATCAGATCCAGATGACTCGGATGAGTCAAGGGCAAACATACATGGTGTTAGACCGGGTGAGTAATATGAAGGTGATCCATAGCGCGCTCATAAGGTAGGTGTACCTGCTACTCGCGCGTCGCAAGGATCAGTAATGTACTGTGTCAAATCAACTTCCAGCGGGCGGTTATATTGACTTTTTTTTTTGTTGGAGCCTGGTCATTATCCTTTGTTGAAACATTATAACCCATTCAAAAACAAAGATGAGCCATGCCGCGCTATACGTTTTTCTCACCTTCGGAGGGGGAAGAACGCTCGATCACCCGATGTGTACACATCGAGATATTCCGTATGTGGACATCCTGAGCATAACTGATGGAATATTCCTTTTCTTAAGAGAAATGCGGGGGGTGGATAAAAATAACATACTTCAAGAGTTTTGGACCCCTGTCCTCCCTACTCGCATTGGGATGGGCCTAAGGAGAGTTGAAACTACCCTGCCGCGCCTTGGTCATCATCCATGCACCCACATGAAATTACTTGTACTGCCCAAACGTGATGAAATACCTTGTCCCGGGAAAAACACAAAATAAATGACATAACTTACCTTTCAACCTTCTGCGGTTTTTTATTCATCAAGATGATCCACGGAATGACCACAAGGAAACATGACTTGCCGTATTTGGAGTCAGATCAGTCTCGACGTCTGAATCAGACCTCACCCCCCGACTCGGACTCGTTTGAGTCATGTCACAAAATACCCCCGACTCATGTGGGGATCAAACCACTAGGTCAGATTTTTTTTTTTTTTTTTAAAATCCGTCGCCTCGCATCCGACTCAATATAGCCGGTGATTTCTGCCGATCCATGACTCGGATGAGTCAAGGGCAAACATACATGGTGTTAGACCGGGTGAGTAATATGAAGGTGATATAAGGTAGGTGTACCGCTACTCGCGCGTCGCAAGGACTCAGTAATGTAATCGTGTCAAATCAACTTCCGCGGGCGGGTTATATTGACTTTTTTTTTTGTTGGAGCCTTGTCATTATCCTTTGTTGAAACATTATAACCCATTCAAAAACAAAGATGAGCCGTGCCGCGCTATACGTTTTTCTCACCTTCGGAGGGGAAAGAACGCTCGATCACCCGATGTGTACACATCGAGATATTCCGTATGTGGACATCCTGAGCATAACAGGGGGAATATTCCTTTTCGTAAGAGAAATGCGGGGGGGAGGGGAATAAAAATAACATACTCCCAGAGTTCCGGACCCTTGTCCTCCCTACTCGCATTGGGATGTGCCTAAGGAGAGTCGAAACCACCCTGCCGCGCCTTGGTCATCATCCATGCACCCACATGAAATTACTTGTACGCCCAAACGGGATGAAATACCTTGTCCCGAAAAACACAAAATAAATGACATGACTTACCTTTCAACCTTCTCGCGGTTTTTTATTCATCAAGATGATCCACGGCATGACCACAAGGAAACATGACTTGCCGTATTTGGAGTCGATCGCCCTCGACGTCCGACTCGAGACCTCACCCCCCAGACTCGGACTCGTTTGAGTCATGTCACAAAATACCCCGACTCGTGTGGGGATCAAACCACTAGGTCAGATTGTTTTTTTTTTTTTAAAGTCCGTCGCCTCAGATCTGACTCAATATAGCCGGGTGATTTCGGTCAGATCCAGATGACTCGGATGAGTCAAGGGCAAACATACATGGTGTTAGACCGGGTGAGTAATATGAAGGTGATCCATAGCGCGCTCATAAGGTAGGTGTACCTGCTACTCGCGCGTCGCAAGGACTGTAATGTACCTGTGTCAAATCAACTTCCGCGGGCGGGTTATATTGACTCTTTTTTTTTGTTGGAGCCTGGTCATTATCCTTTGTTGAAACATTATAACCCATTCAAAAACAAAGATGAGTCGTGCCGCGCTATACGTTTTTCTCACCTTCGGAGGGGGAAGAACGCTCGATCACCCGATGTGTACACATCGAGATATTCCGTATGTGGACATCCTGAGCATAACTGGTGGAATATTCCTTTTATTAAGAGAAATACGGGGGTGGATAAAAATAACATACTCCAAGAGTTTCGGACCCCGTCCTCCCTACTCGCATTGGGATGGGCCTAAGGAGAGTCGAAACCACCCGCGCGCCTTGGTCATCATCCATGCACCCACATGAATTTACTTGTACTGCCCAAACGGGATGAAATACCTTGTCCCGGAAAAACACAAAATAAATGACATGACTTACCTTTCAACCTTCTCATGGTTTTTATTCATCAAGATGATCCACTAGCATGACCACAAGGAAACATGACTTGCCGTATTTGGAGTCGGTCGGTCTCGACGTCCGACTCGGACATCACCCCGACTCGGACTCGTTTGAGTCATGTCACAAAATACCCCGACTCATGTGGGGATCAAACCACTAGGTCAGACTGTTTTTTTTTTTTTTAAAGTCTGTCGCCTCGATCTGACTCAATATAGCCGGGTGATTTCGGTCAGATCCAGATGACTCGGATGAGTCAAGGGCAAACATACATGGTGTTAGACCGGGTGAGTAATATGAAGGTGATCCATAGCGCGCTCATAAGGTAGGTGTACCTGCTACTCGCGCGTCGCAAGGACTATAATGTACCTGTGTCAAATCAACTTCCGCGGGCGGGTTATATTGACTTTTTTTTTTGTTGGAGCCTGGTCATTATCCTTTGTTGAAACATTATAACCCATTCAAAAACAAAGATGAGCCGTGCCGCGCTATACGTTTATCTCACCTTCGGAGGGGGAAGAACGCTCGATCACCCGATGTGTACACATCGAGATATTCCGTATGTGGACATCCTGAGCATAACTGGTGGAATATTCCTTTTCTTAAGAGAAATGCGGGGGGGTGGATAAAAATAACATACTCCAAGAGTTTCGGACCCTCCCTCCCTACTCGCATTGGGATGGGCCTAAGGAGAGTCGAAACCACCCCGCCGCGCCTTGGTCATCATCCATGCACCCACATGAAATTACTTGTACCGCCCAAACGGGATGAAATACCTTGTCCTGGAAAAACACAAAATAAATGACATGACTTACCTTTCGACCTTCTCGCGGTTTTTTATTCATCAAGATGATCCACGGCATGACCACAAGGAAACATGACTTGCCGTATTTGGAGTCAGATCAGTCTCGACGTCTGACTCAGACCTCACCCCCCGACTCGGACTCGTTTGAGTCATGTCACAAAATACCCCCGACTCATGTGGGGATCAAACCACTAGGTGAGATTGTTTTTTTTTTTTTTTTTAAGTCCGTCGCCTCAGATCTGACTCAATATAGCCGGTGATTTCGGTCGATCCGGATGACTCGGATGGGTCAAGGGCAAACATACATGGTGTTAGACCGGGTGAGTAATATGAAGGTGATCCATAGCGCTCATAAGGTAGGTGTACCTGCTACTCAAGGTCGCAAGGACCGTAATGTACCCGTGTCAAATCAACTTCCACAAAGGAAGATATTGACTTTTTTTTTGTTGGTGCCTCGTCATTATCCTTTGTTGAAACATTATAACCCATTCAAAAACAAAGATGAGCCGTGCCGCGCTATACGTTTATCTCACCTTCTGAGGGGGAAGAACGCTCGATCACCCGATGTGTACACATCGAGATATTCCGTATGTGGGCATCCCGAGCATAACTGGTGGAATATTCCTTTTCTTAAGAGAAATGCGGGGGTGGATAAAAATAACATACTCCAAGAGTTTCAGACCCATGTCCCCCCTACTCGCATTGGGATGGGCCTAAGGAGAGTCGAAACCACCCTGCCGCGCCTTGGTCATCATCCATGCACCCACATGAAATTACTTGTACCGCCCAAACGGGATGAAATACCTTGTCCCGGGAAAAACACAAAATAAATGACATGACTTACCTTTCAACCTTCTGCGGTTTTTTATTCATCAAGATGATCCACGGCATGACCACAAGGAAACATGACTTGCCGTATTTGGAGTCAGATCAGTCTCGACGTCTGACTCAGACCTCACCCCCGACTCTGGACTCGTTTGAGTCATGTCACAAAATACCCCGACTCATGTGGGGATCAAACCACTAGGTCGATTGTTTTTTTTTTTTTTTTTAAAGTCCGTCGCCTCGAGATCGACTCAATATAGCCGGGTGATTTCGGTCAGATCCAGGATGACTCGGATGAGTCAAGGGCAAACATACATGGTGTTAGACCGGGTGAGTAATATGAAGGTGACCCATAACGCGCTCATAAGGTAGGTGAACCTCGCTTACTCGCGCGTCGCAAGGATCAGAATGTACCTGTGTCAAATCAACTTCCGCAAGGCGGGTTATATTGACTTTTTTTTGTTGGAGCCTGGTCATTATCCTTTGTTGAAACATTATAACCCATTCAAAACAAAGATGAGCCGTGCCAGCGCTATACGTTTTTCTCACCTTCGGAGGGGTAAGAACGCTCGATCACCCGATGTGTACACATCGAGATATTCCGTATGTGGACATCCTGAGCATAACTGGTGGAATATTCCTTTTCTTAAGAGAAATGCGGGGGGTGGATAAAAATAACATACTCCAAGAGTTTCGACCCTGTCCTCCCTACTTGCATTGGGATGGGCCTAAGGAGAGTCGAAACCACCCGCGCCTTGGTCATCATCCATGCACCCACATGAAATTACTTGTACTGCCCAAACGGATGAAATACCTTGTCCCGGGAAAAACACAAAATAAATGACATGACTTACCTTTCAACCTTCTGCGGTTTTTTATTCATCAAGATGATCCACACATGACCACAAGGAAACATGACTTGCCGTATTTGAGTTAGATCCAGGCCTCGACGTCCGACTCGACCTCACCCCGACTCGGACTCGTTTGAGTCATGTCACAAAATACCCCGACTCATGTGGGGATCAAACCACTAGGTCGATTGTTTTTTTTTTTTTTTAAAGTCCGTGGCCTCGGATCTCGACTCAATATAGCCGGGTGATTTCGGTCGGGATCCAGATGACTCGGATGAGTCAAGGGCAAACATACATGGTGTTAGACCGGGTGAGTAATATGAAGGTGATCCATAGCGCTCATAAGGTAGGTGTACTGCTACTCGCGCGTCGCAAGGACTCGTAATGTACCTGTGTCAAATCAACTTCATGGGCGGGTTATATTGACTTTTTTTTTTGTTGGAGCCTCGTCATTATCCTTTGTTGAAACATTATAACCCATTCAAAAACAAAGATGAGCCGTGCCAGCGCTATACGTTTATCTCACCTTCGGAGGGGGAAGAACGCCGATCACCCGATGTGTACACATCGAGATATTCCGTATGTGGACATCCCGAGCATAACGGTGGAATATTCCTTTTCTTAAGAGAAATGCGGGGTGGATAAAAATAACATACTCCAAGAGTTTCTGACCCTGTCCTCCTACTCGCATTGGGATTGGCCTAAGGAGAGTCGAAACCACCCGCGCCTTGGTCATCATCCATGCACCCACATGAAATTACTTGTCTTGCCCAAACGGGATGAAATACCTTGTCCCGGAAAAACACAAAATAAATGACATGACTTACCTTTCAACCATCTCGCGGTTTTTTATTCATCAAGATGATCCACGGCATGATCACAAGGAAACATGACTTGCCGTATTTGGAGTCGATCGCCTTCGACGTCCGACTGAGACCTCACCCCGACTCGGACTCGTTTGAGTCATGTCACAAAATACCCCCCGACTCATGTGGGGATCAAACCACTAGGTCAGATTTTTTTTTTTTTTTTTTTTTTTAAAGTCCGTCGCCTCGGATCTGACTCAATATAGCCGGGTGATTTCGGTCGATCCGCATGACTCGGATGAGTCAAGGAAAACATACATGGTGTTAGACCTCGTGAGTAATATGAAGGTGATCCATAGCGCGCTCATAAGGTAGGTGTACTGCTACTCGCGCCGCAAGGACTGTAATGTACCTGTGTCAAATCAACTTCCGCGGGCGGGTTATATTGACTTTTTTTTTGTTGGAGCCTGGTCATTATCCTTTGTTGAAACATTATAACCCATTCAAAAACAAAGATGAGCCGTGCTTGCGCTTATACGTTTATCTCACCTTCGGGGGAAGAACGCTCGATCACCCGATGTGTACACATCGAGATATTCCGTATGTGGACATCCTGAGCATAACTGGTGGAATATTCCTTTTCTTAAGAGAAATGCGGGGGGGTGGATAAAAATAACATACTCCAAGAGTTTCAGACCCCTGTCCTCCCTACTCGCATTGGGATGGGCCTAAGGAGAGTCGAAACCACCCGCGCCTTGGTCATCATCCATGCACCCACATGAAATTACTTGTACTTCCCAAACGGGATAAAATACCTTGTCCCGGGAAAAACACAAAATAAATGACATGACTTACCTTTCAACCTTCTGCGGTTTTTTATTCATCAAGATGATCCACGGCATGATCACAAGGAAACATGACTTGCCGTATTTGGAGTCAGATCAGTCTCGACGTCTGACTCAGACCTCACCCCCGACTCGGACTCGTTTGAGTCATGTCACAAAATACCCCCGACTCATGTGGGGATCAAACCACTAGGTCAGATTATTTTTTTTGTCTTTTTAAAGTCCGTCGCCTCAGATCTGACTCAATATAGCCGGGTGATTTCGGTCAGATCCAGATGACTCGGATGAGTCAATGGCAAACATACATGGTGTTAGACCGGGTGAGTAATATGAAGGTGATCCATAGCGCGCTCATAAGGTAGGTGTACCTGCTGCTCGCGCGTCGCAAGGACTGTAATGTACCTGTGTCAAATCAACTTCCGCGGGCGGGATATATTGACTTTTTTTTTGTTGGAGCCTGGTCATTATCCTTTGTTGAAACATTATAACCCATTCAAAAACAAACATGAGCCGTGCCGCGCTATACGTTTTTCTCGCCTTCGGAGGGGGAAGAACGCTCGATCACCCGATGTGTACACATCGAGATATTCCGTATGTGGACATCCTGAGCATAACTGGTGGAATATTCCTTTTCTTAAGAGAAATGCGGGGGGTGGATAAAAGTAACATACTCCAAGAGTTTCGGACCCCTGTCCTCCTTACTCGCATTGGGATGGGCCTAAGGAGAGTCGAAACCACCCTGCCGCGCCTTGGTCATCATCCATGCACCCACATGAAATTACTTGTACTGCCCAAACGGGATGAAATACCTTGTCCCGGGAAAAACACAAAATAAATGACATGACTTACCTTTCAACCTTCTGCGGTTTTTTATTCATCAAGATGATCCACGGCATGACCACAAGGAAACATGACTTGCCGTATTTGGAGTCAGATCAGTCTCGACGTCTGACTCAGACCTCACCCCCGACTCGGACTCGTTTGAGTCATGTCACAAAATACCCCCGACTCATGTGGGGATCAAACCACTAGGTCAGACTGTTTTTTTTTTTTTAAAGTCCGTCGCCTCAGATCTGACTCAATATAGCCGGGTGATTTCGGTCAGATCCAGATGACTCGGATGAGTCAAGGGCAAACATACATGGTGTTAGACCGGGTGAGTAATATGAAGGTGATCCATAGCGCGCTCATAAGGTAGGTGTACCTGCTACTCGCGTCGCAAGGACTCGTAATATACCCGTGTCAAATCAACTTCCGCTGGGCGGTTATATTGACTTTTTTTTTTTTGGAGAGCTGGTCATTATCCTTTGTTGAAACATTATAACCCATTCAAAAACAAAGATGAGTCGTGCCGCGCTATACGTTTTTCTCACCTTCGGAGGGGGAAGAACGCTCGATCACCCGATGTGTACGCATCGAGATATTCCGTATGTGGACATCCTGAGCATAACTGGTGGAATATTCCTTTTCTTAAGAGAAATGCGGGGGGTGGATAAAAGTAACATACTCCAAGTGTTTCGACCCTGTCCTCCCTACTCGCATTGGGATGGGCCTAAGGAGAGTCGAAACCACCCCGCCGCGCCTTGGTCATCATCCATGCACCCACATGAAATTACTTGTATCGCCCAAACGGGATGAAATACCTTGTCCCGGGAAAAACACAAAATAAATGACATGACTTACCTTTCAACCTTCTGCGGTTTTTTATTCATCAAGATGATCCACGGTATGACCACAAGGAAACATGACTTGCCGTATTTGGAGTCAGATCAGTCTCGACGTCTGACTCAGACCTCACCCCCGACTCGGACTCGTTTGAGTCATGTCACAAAATACCCCCGACTCATGTGGGGATCAAACCACTAGGTCAGATTGTTTTTTTTTTTTTTAAAGTCCGTCGCCTCAGATCTGACTCAATATAGCCGGGTGATTTCGGTCAGATCCGGATGACTCGGATGAGTCAAGGGCAAACATACATGGTGTTAGAACGGGTGAGTAATATGAAGGTGATCAATAGCGCGCTCATAAGGTAGGTGTACCTGCTACTCTCGCGTCGCAAGGACTATAATGTACCTGTGTCAAATCAACTTCCGCGGGCGGGTTATATTGACTTTTTTTTTTGTTGGAGCCTGGTCATTATCCTTTGTTGAAACATTATAACCCATTAAAAAACAAAGATGAGCCGTGCCGCGCTATACGTTTTTCTCGCCTTCGGAGGGGGAAGAACGCTCGATCACCCGATGTGTACACATCGAGATATTCCGTATGTGGACATCCTGAGCATAACTGGTGGAATATTCCTTTTCTTAAGATAAATGCGGGGGGGTGGATAAAAATAACATACTCCAAGAGTTTCGGACCCCTGTCCTCCCTACTCGCATTGGGATGGGCCTAAGGAGAGTCGAAACCACCCTGCCGAGTCTTGGTCATCATCCATGCACCCGCATGAAATTACTTGTACTGCCCAAACGGGATGAAATACCTTGTCCCGGAAAAACACAAAATAAATGACATGACTTACCTTTCAACCTTCTCATGGTTTTTTATTCATCAAGATGATCCACTACATGACCACAAGGAAACATGACTTGCCGTATTTGGAGTCGATCGGTCTCGACGTCGACTCGGACCTCACCCCGACTGGACTCGTTTGAGTCATGTCACAAAATCCCCCGACTCATGTGGGGATCAAACCACTAGGTCAGATTGTTTTTTTTTTTTTTTTAAAGTCCGTCGAGTCAGATCTGACTCAATATAGCCGGGTGATTTCGGTCAGAGATCCAGATGACTCGGATGAGAAATGAAGTAGATACAAAGCAGATACAAAGCATTTTCTCTTAGATACATGTGAAGTAGATATTTTACACGTCTACTTTATTACCAAAAAAAGTAGATATAGTACACGTCCGCTTTATTACCACCTGACAAAGCATGTGTAGTGGAGTGTCTTCGAGTTGCTTTATGTAAACAGGCACGTACTCTTGCTGATAAGATTATGGAAACATAAATGGAGCTGCAGGAAGCAGCAGAATATATAATCAAAGTAAGCAGTCTATATTTTATTCTATTTTCTTTATAAGTTATAATCAGAATTTGGCAAATTGCGACAATTTACTTTTGTTAACGTAGACTAATTGTTTCATTTCATGATTCTAGAAAATGGAAAAATCCAACCTATCAATGCTGCCAAATGGAATTGGAGTTAAGATGGACGGTGGCAAGAAGGAGCTGTGGAATTTTAAGGAGGGAAGAAAGGCCACGGTGAAGGAGGGAATGCAAGCATTACGCTTGATGTAAATGTTCCCAACAACTTCATTGACATTATTTTTGTTTTTGAACTATAATTGTTTCTGGTTTTTTTAATGAAGAATTTGGAGGAAATTTTTAGAATTTCAATGGTGTTAGATTAAATTGATTTTCATTTTGATTATGGAGATCTTGTATTCCCATTAAATTACTGTTATACCCTCATTAATTTTATATCCTAGGCGAGTGAAAAAATGAAACAAAGGGTAAAATCAGAAGTTCAAAATTTGGAGCTTCACTAAAATGGACCCTGTGAACACAATTCTTTATGCAGGTGCATTAGCACGTGCGGAACATTCCAAAGCTACAAGATGGGTGTTCCCTTTGTGTAACAATATATATATATATAATAGAATAGATATAGTACACGTCTACTTTATTACCACTGACATGAAAAGCTAGGGTAGTGTCTTCATTGGTTCAGCGACATTATTTTGACAAGTCAAAAAAAAAAAAAAAAGTAGATATAGTACATGTCTTCGAATTGCTTTAAGTCCCTATCAAGTACCAATGAAACTTTGCAGGTTTACACTGAAGTGACATATCAGTTCGTAATACGCGTTACTGTTTTGATTTGATTCTATAGAGAAGAGCCAATGCAGTGTCGATTACTTTGCATCTTTCCCCTACCTTTGTACGTTATCATGTAAATGTAATTAAAGGTCATAAGTGAAAGGAATATCTCTCCCCATATTTTCATTAAAGACCCTCTTGGGTCCGCAATGCCCGGTATCTTTGGTTTTGCCTTGAATACTCCAAATGTTTAGTTGATTTTTTTTGGCCACCACATAACCTTTGTAATTTTGGCTCTACCAAAAACAATGGCAGATAAAGGAAAGAAAGTTTTTGGAAGAGAAGGAGATGACATATCAAGTGCCGGCCTACGATTTTTTCTTAGGAAGTAATAGTAACCAAGATAACCAAGGTGAGAAACACAATAATTTTGAGGACGAGCTGGTAGCCGAACAAATTCCTACCCTAAGAAAAGGAAGTAATAAAAGAAGTAATATATCGCTGTTCTCTTTGTAGATGGTAACGGGTCAAATGGCAGTTGATAATGAAATGATGGAACAAGAAGATGAGAATGAGACGATGGAACTAGAAACCTACAATGAGATGATGGATGAACAAGCTTTGAATGAGATGATGGAAGAAGAAGCTCAGAATCGGAGACTGCAAGAAGAAGATGAATACTATTCTAGCAGATACTTGACACGACAATGATGATCCAGCACAAGTATGACGAGGACGGAATCGGTATGGCTTGTCATAAATTTTAGTGCGACTTTGATCAACATTGTATGTCCTATCCCTCAGTGTGATTGTTGATCAACATTGTCTTTTGATCATAATCAAATATATGTTGTTTTTGTAGTATACTTGAGGCTTTACAGTTTACATGCTTGAATTTAGTTTTTTTCTTTACAAACTCGGTTAAGTTCTGGTAGTTTTCTACTGTTCCGATCGTAAAGGCTACATATCTGTTCCGAAACGTTATATTTCGAAGTTAAGACCCGAATCATTGTTAAGTATATCGCAGTTTTTAAGTGCCCCAAAGTTGACCAATTTTTTTAAGAATAACCTGAATGAATCAATCAGAACATCAAAGCAGCTCTTCAAAATTCATTACAATCAAGTGCACCATATTAGACCAATTGTCTTTAAAACGCACTAAACCAATTTAATCAATTGGAACATCTGCAGCTCTTCAATATTCATTACAATCAAAATAAGATCTAGCAAGTTAAACAAAAATCAATATCAACATGATAGTCTACTTCATGAACTGGTGCTGATACACAAAAGGTGCTTCATTTGCACTACCAAATTGTCCACTTCATGAACTGGTGGGAATACACAAAAGCTGCTTGTTTTGTACTGCCAAATCTTCAATGAACAACATACAGATAACCTAGCTTGTCCAATAAAATCTATAACTTCAGAAACATGTATTTGTCATATATAATTTCTAACTGCACAACATCATCACTGATCTGCTGTGTTCTTTCGTGAACCTACAAATGTGCTGCAATGTTGCACATGCTCTTTCGAACAATTACCACAGAAAATGTTGCAAAACCTCATCACTAATCTGTTGTATTCTTTCATCAACTTTTCAATGTGCTGCAATGTGGGTCGAACAATTACCATAGAAAATGTTGCACATGCTCTTTGGTAACATGTAGTGGAGACTATGAAAACAATCCTTCTAGGCCAGCAGTTGCTTTGCCAAGCAGTCGGGTTCTGCCAATGTAAAAAAACATTCAACTTGTGAGGATCATTTTTAGATAATCCTTCTTCAATCAAAGACGATAAACAAAAATAATTAGCAAGCAAGCCTCCACATGAAGAAGTCGAGTCCAAACCTCATACGACAGGAGCAAGCGGAAGCAAGGATGATCTGGCACCATTATATTGAATGTGTTCTGGCAACATCATAATTCAATGTGTTCTGGCAACATTTATCAGTTTCTTGTTGCATCGGTCCTTAGATTTGTTGTCTTTGGCATTTTCACTGCATCCACTATCATTGAGTTAAAAAACACATAAAGCTGTTTGTCTTTGACAGGGGTGTAGTATAAGTTTATTCGTCTTTCTAGACTGTACAGGATTATCCCGGATAGAAAAATATTGCATCTTCAAGAATCGTGGCAAGTACAAAACTTGTCAAATTCAAATTTAGATGGAAAGTCATAATCAAAACACAACCAAATAACCAACATATAGACCACTAAGTTTCAGTCAAAGTACCCGAGCTTTATTAAAAGATCCATGCATGCCTTCAACACATCTAACAATCGCACGCATGCAATAGATTCTTGATGTTATGCTCACTCAAAATCATTTTCCTAATTGTTGAAGTCTTACTTCCAACATGGCGTTTTATATAGACCTTTAAATTCCTAATTAGCTCTGCGATTGAAAATAATGCTTGATCATCATCACTACATGCAAGTAACAAACATGTCAAGTTCAAAGATAGATGGGAAGGCATAATTTTATCAACACTCGTGGAGCAGGCAGTTTATCAATATGATACCTAGTTGCCCCAGATCCAAATAGAGCACCACTGTCAAAAGAGCTCGATGCATGTTTGGCTTGATAGGAGCAAACACAGACCTATTCAATTTCCTGCATTTGCAATCCAAGCATTAATATATAACCCGATAAACCAAACACTGATTTAGTTGAACTTTAACATACAGAACAAAAGTTCAACTTAAACATAGAGAAATGAAATGTCTTTCTGATTCATGAGCCCTTTCACAAAATAAAGATCAAAATGACCATTACAAATAAACTTAATGTCCAATTGAAACCAAATTCAGGGTGATTAGAATCAGAAATCAATCCAATTGAAACCATCAATTATCATCAGCATCATCAAATCAATCCAGAAATTGAATGAATATTCACAAAACTTAAAACCCTAAGCAGAAATGAATCCCAAAAACATAACAGTCAAAATGACCAATTGAGATTTAATCTACAAAAAAGCCTAATGTTTCTATTATCTACAATTGATGTTTGGGTCAGGGTGATTTAGAATCAGAATTCAATCCATGGAGTCTACAATTGAAGTTAAATCATATCAAATCTGATTTAAGAAAAAAAAAAAAAAATTTAACATATCATTACCTTCCTGGATTAAGATTAAACTCCAAAGTAAAGCAATACCTGCACCAGAAATTGAAAAAAAAAATCAATAAACTGAAAACCCTAAGCAGAAATGAATGAAGATACTCTAAAAGATAATAATCAACTCACCTTCCAATTTTGATTAAAGCAAATGATTCTTGTTAATTAATCTTCGATGGAAGGAAATGATTTTGTTTGCAAGAGAGACGGAGAAGGAGTGTCCGAGTGAAACGGCGAGAAAGGAGAAGCCAAAAATAATAGGGTTTCAGCTTTACGCTGTAAGTTGTTGGTACTTATAGTCTTATCTAGGGTTTCTAATCCAACGGGGCGATGCTAACCACTAACGAACGGTTGAGGATTCCCAGCCAAGCCCTACCGACATTCATTTTTCTTCATTTGCAAAGCCTTGTGTGCAAGCCTTATTTCACCCGCACGGCTCTGTGCAGGTTGATTGGGTATGTGCACAACCCTTTTGCACAACACCAATATTGTAGGCATTTTGAGTCTTGTCAATTTGACTTAAGCCTTGACTATGTCAAAGCGACTTATCTCGTCGATTTACAGATAGATCGAGAAAAAGATACGGTGTAGACCCGACGCGCACTATTTGACTCTTTTTGTTTACCTTTGACTATGTCAATTTGACTTGTATGGTTGGATAATTGGATTACAAATTCAAAACGAAAAAAAGATATAAGAATCAAACCCCTGACCTAAAGCGTAGCTCATTTACTAGCTCCTCTTCCGGGAGGCGATAACATATATCATAAAAAGGTATAGATAGAAGAAAGGGCAAAATAGATTAAAAGATAGGATTCACCAATAACACGAATTCCAGCTTACATTAACTCAAAGAGAAACCAAAAGACAAAAAAATATCATAAAAAGAGTGCATTTGACCTGGGATCACCAATCAATCCAATTTCTCCTTCTAGTATCATATCATCATTTGGTTTCAATAACCAACGTAGTTTAACCTGTTTTCAATAAATTTCTCGTGAGTTACCTTTTCATTCATCCTGCTCAACACGTACGACTTAACAAATTCGACACATCGTAGGTACACAACAACCTCCCACTCCTGCCCTTCAACTGGTCTACTTTATTTGAAACCTTTTCTTCTACCATCCTTTAATGGTGGTGGATGGACAATGCTTCCCCGGTTCCCATCCCTCCATGCCGGCTGTTAGCTTTATTGAATGGGCATATGTTGCTTGATACTTCTGACAAGAAGCACTCGTCAACGTAGCTAACAAGAACGAAAAACAAGGTTAGTATCTACCCAACCTATAAAGAAATACAAAATAAACATAAAAGAAGAAACATGACTTACCTTTCAATCTCGTCTGGTCTTTTTCAACAAGAACGGCCATTGCGTGGAGACAAGGTATCCCCGCTACTTGCCATTCTCCACAAAGAAAGACATCTCGTTTCAAATCAACTTCAAAAGGAGATACAAGCGGTTTATCCTCCACGGACCATACATCTTGGGTCTGCGTTGAGTGGACAACATACCCTCCTCCCCCTACGCCTCCTTTTTGTTTCTTTACCGCATTCCACGCTCTAGGAACTAAAGGAGACCAAGAGGAAAGTTGACGAGATCTCTTTCCAAACAAGTCAGACAGCAGAGCTTCATACCTCAATACCCACTTGTGTATGGGCAAACACCTCAACTCTTTTACCCACTGGTTGAATGTTGCACCCAGGATGTTTGACAGGTGCCGGTGTTAAGTGCATATTTTGCATATATTTTGTGTCGAATCCATGCTAGTATTTGCTATATTTTCTTGCAAATTATTGTATATTACGTTTGTTTTCTCTTATTTGTGTT